>JAPYYV010001151.1:0-47199 GCA_030522625.1 Copidosoma aretas
AAAAAAAAAATAAGATAAAAATATTTAAAAATTTCACCAAAAGACCAAAAAAACAGAAAGCAAAAAAAATAAAAAAAAAAAAAAAAAAAAAAAAAAAAAAAAAAAAAAAAAAAAAAAAAAATACGTCTTTTTTTTCAAAAAAGAACCCGTAAAAAAAATTTCAGCAAAATCAAAAATGTGTCGGTCAGAAAGGTGTTCGGTTTGTAAAAGAACGTTCCATATACAACGAACGCTAGATGGCGTAACTTTCGAGGCAGAAGAGCCTTAATACCTTGTTGATTATTACTTCACTCTCAATCTATCGCTAAATCGACAATTATCTGGCTATCATTGCTTGAGATCTAAGGAATAATAGCAAATGTTCGCGACGTAGTATTCTGATGAGACTCTTGTAAAAATCGAGGATTTTCCAGACATACTTGTCTTGACAGATGCTGTATTTGTGCACGATCGCGTAAATTTCTAAAGATGACAATGTACTGAGAGCTTATAATATATCGTGCAGACCTATACCTTGATAAAATATGTTTTGAATGATAAAGATCACACTCAGATTGTCGTGATGACTGCCTTAGGTAAATATATCGATGATAGCTCCACCGCCATTGGATTACTCATTCATTAAATCGTCAATGATGACGAGCTTTAGTATTGAGTCTCCAGCCGAATAAGTACTCTAGGGCAATCCTCCGTGGAATTCGATATTCTTTCCGAGATTCCGATAACTAAACTGCCACTCACCATAAGAAAGAATGATTTGCGCGAAACGAGTGTCACTTATCATGTCAACGTGTCGAAAAAAACGTTTGACAAACATAGTCTTGCCACAACAAGTCGGTCCGCTCAGCGTGCACTCCATAGATGTTTCAATCGCGTATTCATAATATTTACTGCAGTCTATCGAATAGCATAGTGACCTAGCGACCGTGATTGTCCCGTGCCGCGCTCCGCTCGCGGGGCCGCGAGCGTTTTTGAAAAGCTAACGTAAGCGTAAAGAGCGCCAATCGATCTCTCTTAACCGCCACTGCTACAAATAGGATTAGAGCTAAAATGGCTTGTGCGACTAATCAGCTTATTCTGGCGGCTCGTGTGATCGACGGAGCTGGCTTTCTATATAGTTTTTTCCTTATCTGTGTCAGTAATGTATTTGAAGTCATGCGAGCAGCTTCTATAAAAGTGCCTTTTCTTTTTTTTTATCATTCATGGTTAAAGGTTTTGTAAAAGAATGTGCTGACGTCATATTTCTAAGAAAGTGTATCGTATTTTATCATACATGAGAGTATAGACATCCGCCATATCATGTTATGATAAAAAGGTGCTGACATCGAATATAAAACAATCGTCGCATCATCAAGAATGTGCTGACGTACATTATCGTACTTTTTTTCTAAGAAACGTGCAAAATTCGAGGTGATTCAATCATCTTGAAGTAAAAAATGTTGACTTTCAATAAGTATCATGTTGGCTCTAAAAAGTTTTTTTTTTTTTTTTTTTTTTTTTTTTTTTTTTTTTTTCTTTTTTTTTTTACTATACTGTTTTCTTTTTTTTTTTTTTACTAATCTTTTTTTCCTTTTAACTTGTGCCAATTTTTTGCGCTATTATATCATCAAAAGCTGTTCACTATACAGCATGATTCGACAATGTAATTTCCGATACATTCGAATAATCAATCCTCAAACCGAGTCAAAATTTATTTTTTGGCTGTTTGTATAGTTCAATCTATATTCTATATCGGTCAATTCGTCCGTAAGACAGCCAAGTGTCGTACCGAGTGCTAAGTCTCCTCGGGTAACGTAAAAAACAGAATCGGTATCAAAATAAAATGTTTGCAGTCCTAACTCATACAAATAGCTAAAAAGTTTTGAATGAACTTGAGCTGTAACAAATGCAGCTATGACGACACTAGTTGACGTAGATGGTGTCAAAGCCTCGTTATTATAACTCCAGCTTTCATAAAGTGTATCGAGTCATAATTATGAGACTACATAACTGATAATTACATGCCACTAGTTTTTCACTGATGCCACTGGTTCTCTCGTACCTTTTATCCATTGTAACGTTAGTTGCCTAAGTAAAATCTCTATTTATTCCGAAACATCGTGGACAGCCATGTCAAGAACATCCGTAAAATTTTAATACGATGCAACGATGGTTATCCACACTGCTTTGCAGAGCACAATAGCCATCGACAACGATACCTTCTGCTAATAGTTTCCCTTTGCATCGTCCTGCGTGCTCGATGAGTGGATTAAGAACACGTTCCTTCATCCTGCATAACTATTTTAGCGCTACTTCTGACTGATTATTTACTAATCTGCAACCTCTTGATGGTACAATATCGATTTGACTTTTCTTCAAAATTTTTTTCTTGTAGACACGCATGCATGTCAAGGCTATTGTCTTGCATTCGACAAAAGGATCTACTTCGAATTTTGCGAAATTTTTTCGATAAGCTGAGCAAGCTAGTCACAAAATTTTTACATCTTGTTGGCAGTATTTCATGATTTCCCGTTGAAAATCAAATATACAACCATTTGCAACTTGCTCGTTGTATGTTAAAAAAATTTCCCTTTTTTTTGTAGCCATATCCCCATCCGCATTAAGCGGTGGAAGGGGACCTTCGAACAGCCGGTTTTCGGGTGTATTAAAAAAATGTGGAAAAACGTCTTTTGAAATTCCAGTTAGACCGTAGGCTTTGGGTAAACTGCTCAAAGGCATATCAAAATAAGTAAGGCTCTTGATAAATTTTATCTTTATAAATTCCATCTATATAATTTTATATCCGTTCATGATGACGGACGGCATCACTCGCTCACTGTGTGTTTCAACGATGTATTTAGAAAGAAATTAGGCGTCGACTCCTTGTGCGTTGTGCGCAATACAGACAACTTGTTGAAAATGGTTTTGATGGTCGAGACCGAGATTTATTAATTGTTTTACCGGATTCATATAAAAAATGTATCCGTGTATTCCACAGTAATTGCATCTCGTTGAAACTGTCTCGTATTCCAAATTAATACAAAAGTTACAAACATATTCCACAACGCATAAATTTACCAGATGAATCCTTTTTTCTTTGTCACCCAATACGGATACTGACTATTGCGTCTCAAAGTCATAATACAGGAATATAAATGATGAATTCTTATTAGACGATCGAATAGGCTGCATATGACAGAGATGAATAACTGGTAAGCGCTCTTTGCAAGTATTGCAAAAAGAAATTTCGCATTTGTGGTTCCTTCCTTTGTTTATCGTGAAATTTTGCAACAAATTCTGCAAACTTTTATTCTTTCACTAACAGTGAATGCTTTATCAAACGATCCTCTAGCCAAATGATTTTAACAACAATTAGCATTAAAAAATGATAAATTGTACAAATTACATTTTTTAAAGTCACCATTAATCTCACAATGTGGTATTTGTAAACTTTTATAACATCTTTTAGAGCATCTATAATCTTCGACGCGCCAATAACTTTTGTTAGACGGTATGCAGTACCCCAAACTTCCGCTTGCGCCGATCAAATTTAGAATTGGTTCATAATGTTGTTGATTCTCGTAATACATTATTTTTAACGTATTTATATGTTTTCATATGTGTCGGTGATAAGACGAGTATCGTCATACAAGGGTGGAAGCCCACGGCCAAAATTTCGTAAAGTATAAACGACAAAATAAAAATAAAAATCGTGTACTTCATTGAGTCCGCACCCTGTTTCCGGAACTCCTACCCTCGCTTCGCGACCTAAATCTTGAGCAGTACTTTTTTGCGTCAGTCCGTAATCACGGCTGATCATGTTCCAATATTCATGCAGCCTACCTGTTCGTGTTTGCCCTCTGATAACGTAGGCATAAGCTGTCGCTAGGGCTCTTGGAAGGCAGAGGCTGTCATTCTTCCTTGTAGTTCATATGGACTGCATCTTCACCGTATCTTTAGTCAATCGTACACAACCACGTCTTCTAGCATCAGCTATGATTGCACATGTAATAGATAGTGCGTCGTCGATTTCAGAGTCATTGGATATACTTTTACCAATGAGCCGTCTATGCAAATCATCCATACAACCTTCTAGCCGGACATACACATTGAAATTTGAGGGTGGAATCATCTATTGTCCGCGCAGCCCCCTTCACAAAGAGTGGACGATCTCTTCATCCATGCTGTAAATAAAAATCTGTAAAAATATACATTTATCTAAAATTTAATAAAAAATATATTTTAATATTTTGAATACGTACGAGTATCATACACCAACAATTTTGGGGGTTGCTAAGCACAAATTCGACTTTATAATATCGTAATTTAAAATATCCGATCCAAGATGATAGCTAAAAAATTAGAAACATTTACAAATTGTATGAAAATTTGGTGATAGGGGTTATCAAGGTCGCCGAGCACGAATCCAACATTATAATGTCAAAATTTAAAATGGCTGATCCAATGTGGTGGCTTATTAACTACAATGTTTTTTGATTTGTATGAAAATTTGATATGGCGGCCCAGAAACTAAAAATTTTTCAAATGTGTATGAGAATCGAATTATAGAGGTTATCGAGGTCGCTAAGCACGAATCTGACATCAAAATTGCAAAATTTAATATGATGATCCAATATGGCAGCCAAGAAACTAAAAAAGTTTCAAATGTGTATGAAAATCTGGTTGGTAGGGGTTATCGAGGTTGCTGAGCATATGTCTGACATCAGAATTTTAAAGTTTACATTGCTAGATTCGAAATAGTGGCTTTGTTATTGGACTAATGGTTTCGTGGGTTACAGTTAACTGTAAATACCCTCGATATTCGGCTTAAAAACGGTGGAGAAGGAAAGAAAGGGTTGCGTTAGCATTCTATTGGAGTGAGAAAGTGCGTGTATATTTTTATGGTAAAAAACTAATAAATACATTTTTGAGCGCAACGTTGTGTATAAAGCCTTAGGATACAACAATAACAAGGTATATAAACAAAAAATTACTAAAATTAAAATTAAAAACTCTCAATAGTTACATGCATACATGTATTAGTACGCGTACGTATAAGATTTATACTCACACACGGATTCATACATATATATCACTACATGTATACATACATATACGAATAATTAGTTTGACAGTATCAACATCGAGGTTATAAGCGTATATAGTACTTGTAGACACCTCGATTGCCGTGTGGGGTTGGAGACATGGCAAAAAGTAGGGGTGCCCTTGACCTCGGCCTCGCTCCGCTTCGCTTTCTCGATCTCTGCCCGGCTGCTGGTACAATATCGAGACATGGTCCAAAATCTCCGCACAAGCACAGCTAATAATGTTACCGCATTCAATGGTTATAAGCGTGGTCGACATTGTGGTCTGATCCCGACCCTTCAATATCTCGCAAATCGCAGCATATTGGGCGATTATTGGTGATTAGACTGTCACATAACCAAACTTTGCTAATTATGGGTTTGATTAGATAATGGCACTATCGCTTAAGTTGTAGTGATTTTTGAGATATTGCAAAGTCGGGATTAGACCCCTGTTGACTGGGCTATTGGATAGATGATTTATGTCTATGATTTTTTGACTTAGAAACATCTTGCAGCGTTTATAATATGTATTTAAGACAAACATCTTCGACAAAAATACTATGTCCAGTAGGCTTGGCGTGGACGATTTTAGAATGCACTTGCATCTATTTCAACTGCAGAAAACATGGCAACTGGCTATTGTCTTATCAACGATCAGTTCCGGTTGTGTGAGCTGAATGTGTGTAACTTTTTTTCAGTATATTAGCCTCTGATAATAACATAGACTTATGAGCTCAAAAAAGCTTACGCATTTTTTCGTGCAATTTTCTAACTACCAGTAACTACCATCAATACGGCGGACGTGCCACGCTTATAACCAGTGAGTGCGGTACGTTACGTTAAAACTGTGCCACATGTATAAATAAACTTATGACTTTCACATGAAATATTGGTAACTGTCCACAGAAGTCAGTGGATGTCCGCAAAAGTTTTGATACTTTCATAATTATGTCTGCATAACTATGAATGTTATATAATTTAAGTGTATATATTTAAATTCTACATATGTACATATCAAAATGATTTGTGTCCTGCTACCTTCACAACCCCTATAACCCGATTTTCATATAATTTTGAACATTTTACAACTTTTTATCCACTATCTCCAATCTGCTAATGTGCGCTTTAAAATTCTGATATGTGTTTTGTGCTCAACGACCTGGGCAACTTTGATAGCCAAATTTGTTTGCAATTTCAACAGTTAATTATTTTTTGGCCACTATCTTGGATTCGCCATTTTTAATTTTGCAATTTTGATATCAGCTTCGTGCTTAGCGACCTCCATGACTCCTATAACTCGTTTTTCATACAATTTTGAAAACTTTTTAGTGTATTGGCCGGCGTATTATATCGGCCATTATGAATTTTGAAATTATAATGTTAGATTTATGCTCAGTTACCTTGATCACCCTGTCAAAAAATTTTCATACAATTTGGAATAATTTTGTATTTTTTGACCGCCATAATGTCATACCCGAGATATGACATGCTTTGGGTTTTTTCTAAAGGTAATGCAGATTTTTTAAAAACAGTTTCAATCATCTGAAAGCTGAGAAAAAGACGCTATTTCCATATTTTTCTTATTTTCCACAAATTTTTTACAATGCCGCAGTCTCCAGCTGAAAAATAAGTGATTTGCTGCTCTTGCGCCATGCTAAGAGAGTTGACGTGAAACGCCTAACATCCAGAAACTGTCCTACTGAAACAAAAATTTTTGTACATACTGAAATAAAATAAGATACATGGATGACGGTCGCTTTGAGAAAATAGGAAACAGCGTATAGTGCTAGCTCTGTTACAGATCAGGATGAACCAAATCTTAGTGATAACCTTATAAGTCATATACAAGTATGGTTCAATATTTTCTTCTCTGATTTGGAAGAAATTAGTGCAAATAAAAAAAGTAAAACTACCATTTTTACGCCACTAGCAACTTACTTATACTGCTTTACATGTGAACAAAATTCTCATATAATACAGTGCCGTTTATTGCTAAGAAACAAATTTTCACTCAAGCTTAACTGTACATTTGCGAAATTAATCGCTGTTACAATTATCGGATTTTGAAATATAAGTTTTATCATGATGATATTTACAAAATAATAATTATATTGGGATCATGTTTCGCCGCAGTGCATGATTAGCAAAGTCATTCACTGGACTTACTTGCGAAAATGTAGAAGATAACAAGAATAAAAAAAATATTTAACTGAAGAAGTAGAATTAGTACGATAACGCTGTTAAAATGGTCAATTCTATCAACTACAGTTCCGTTATTTTAAAGATTTTATGGAAATGAACAAAAGAAATTTAAAAATATTAATTATTAGAACTTATTAATCACACCAAACAGTGTCATATTTGGCACAAATATTCAATAAAAATAAAAGTATTATCGTATGAAGATATTCCCATATAATATTTGAAAATGACACCAACAAATGTTACTATTAAAGTTCGGTCGCACCACAATTAAAGGAAGCATATCATTCATGAGGGAGATGAATTCTCGTTGTTGGTCTCACTATGTATGTAGTTGAATAGGTGTTTGCTGTACTCACAGCTGATCAGTGGACAGCCAAAATTGATGCATTTACTATATTTAACCATTGCTTTCTACTAATCAGCTGTGAATACAGCAAACACTTTCGAAACATATAATTATTATATTTACTACTTAACAAATGCTATTGATTATAATGCGATAAAAAGATACTTTGTAAATGTGCAAACAGAAAAAAACAATGTTTAGTTGTTCTTACGTAGCGTTAAGCATATACTATTATGATTTTGCAAAGTATGAGTCTAAAATATTCAGAACAGCCGAAAAACTATTTAAAATATCTTAAAGGTTACATAAAACCTGTGATGAATAAAGACAGCGACGGAGACTAAAATATGTTTTTCGATCATTTATATTTCCTCTTAAAGTCTAAATACAATACTTAGTTTCTAATGTAAGGATTGTGCGCATGGTTTGATTAAAAAATCTATGATAGCAAAAATAAATGATCGTTTTTTATAACAGTTATAAAACTTATTTGACTAACGACACCATACCTACATCATTGTCGATATAATTCATAAATTTAAATTTGATGGTTTTATTGTTTTTTTCATATCATTTCTTACTACTAATAATTTCTGAAAATACTACCGTCGGTTATTTGGTTCTTGGTATAATAAATATATTTAATGAGGTACATAATGCTATGGCCAAGTACAGCGGAAGATATCTTGCGGAAGATGATTTGTATCCATTATTCTCACGCTTTTGTATAAAAATATACCTAGAAAAAATGTATTTTTCGTACAAGATACTAGATCCTAATAAATCTGAAAAAATGTATGGTTATAAAAGAAATAATATATTAATAAAGTTTTTCTGCAAACTTCAAAAAAATATAAAAATTTTTAAATAATTTTTCCGAAGCTATAATGTCATCTAAGTCCCCCTTCTGCTATTAAACTATTAGTTTTAATAGCAAAACGTTTTTTAGATTCATCATTATTATAACTTTTAAGATTGTTATTATTATTACTATTAATATTATTTTTATCATTATTATTATACAGACAATCACAGATAGAATAAGATTTGCAATCACGTCTTGATTTTTATCATATAAATAAAAGGGTGCTGAGAATTTGATGGTATTAGTTTATCAATGATGTTAAAGAATTATTTTTATAAAACATTGTATCGCCCCTCTGATTTATTGAATGAACAAAGATTTTGTATTTGGAAATATTGTAGTTAAATAATTATTTTCCTTACAGTTCTTAAAGCAATCAACGATGACAGTCCAGCAGTTCCTGCATTATTGACAGATTACATTTTAAAAGGTAATTCATTACAATCGCTTCTAAATTAATTGCAAACAATTTATACGAAATATCAAACTTGTTTATTTATAATTTCAAGAATATTGAAATAAGTTTTATCTATTGTAGGTTATTGAAACTGAATACACATATTTCATCTATATCCCGTATAGACTTGGTATACAAAAGTTTATTTAAAAAAAAAACCTAATAGAAATCATACGTCTCGTTTCCAAATTACTGGTAGGACTCAACAGTCAGGCAATTTTCATTGACTCTGATGTACGAATTTCTGTATTTAATCATAAACATTAAGTTTTCATTCTATAAATACTATAAATCCACATTTTTCATAGTTTTTAGAATAGGATTCGTCGACTTCATATGTACTATTAAGTCAGCAGCTCTACAACTAGTTATCCAATTCATTGATTAGTTGTCTCGTACGATTAGAGTTACTTATTTCGAAGATATATGTGGTAAAATTATGTTCAATTTTTTTTTTTTAAAGTAGTGTATATAGCTGTGTATATGAATTCAAATTATCTTTTGTTCTAACTTTTCTTTAAAAGACATAGGAATAAGTTTGACTTGAAATTTATAGAATCACAAATAAAGTTGATTATTTTATTGAGCAGGGCTCTTTAGCCAGACAGTGGTGAAGCTTATTTTATGAAAAAAAAATGATTTAATCATTGGATGCACAAATACTTACTAGTTCCAAACGCTGCACGTCTAATCTATAAAGAAAATTATAATTAGGTACAATTTATTTCAGACGTCTAAATGTTAACGCAAGGTGTAGGTAAAATATACATGCAGAGAAATAATGCAGATGGTTATGTTACAAGGATAAATACATAGACAGAAGGATTGAGAAAAAATGTATTTTCAATGATCAAAAAATTTTATGTTCTAGTAAATTGGTGCCTAAAAATAATTTCACATACTACCCCAACAAAATTAGATTCTAGACTTGATACACTCACCTTAATATTAGAAAATTATAGTTAATTACTCATCAAAAAATAAAAATGAATAATAAGCATATTTTAACAAAGTGTATATATTTTTTATTACAATTGCTGCAACAATCATTCTTTATATTTTATTTTATGATGTAACAGGATGCACGAACTGCTTCCATAGTAATTGGGCAAGAAGAGTTACCAACTGCAAGAATCGGTGTAAATTTTTATCGGTTCTATTTTTCAGAAAACATGTTTTTAGTATTTTTTCTGGATATAAAATGTTTCGCCTATAACACAGCTTTCTCAATGAAAAAGCAATACACTTACATTAGGCAGAATTAAAAAAATTTCACTATAGTCATAGCTTGTAGAAATTATGTTATTTCGACAGCTTATGATTGTGAGATGACATGGTGATGGTCATTTTTCGTCAATTTACCATCCATAAGATGTCAGTTATCAGAATTGTTTGATGAGTAATTAATTATTTATTTTAAAAAAATTAGAAGCTAATTGTAAACATTCTTTTGAACATGTATTGATATATATTTTCAAGTATGTAAAGAATTGATTGCGAAAACCATGATTAATATTTTTTACGTTACAAGAGGGATACAGGTCGCAAGTTTCTAAAATTTAAGTTCCTTAAGAAACTTTTTTCAAATAAAATGATAATAAATGAGAAGCGTTGTAAAACATTCACGTCATTTTTAATTTATAGATTTGGGAAAAAATTGTATGCAACATAATACGTAATCTTTGGTATTTTTTTTCCAAGAAACATCCAAAAGCAATGCGAGAAGAAGCGAATAACAAAGCGAATATAAAGATACCTAAAAAAAAATTGTTGACCAAGGTAGCAGTAAGTTCCTGTCTGAAGAAAGTCCGTCTTGTGGTGAAGTCTTATTAGTATTAGGACTGTGTGTACAAGTATTTTTGAGTAAATATAGTGCGATAGAGACTACTATAAAATAAGAGGATGAGATGTACGTGTGATTCTAGTATCAATTTACATATCCATTGAGTGTAACGGGCACAATGATAAAATTAAAAAACAGAAAAAATACAGAATAAGGTTCTTAAATTTTTAATGATTTGTTAAATTGAGTGTTACGAATTTTCTAATTTTCAATGTTTGGGTTTATTGAAGTATAGAAAGTAAATTTTTCTATTTTGTAACATTTAGCTCGTTAAAAAACTTTTTCATAATTTCTTAAAAGAATTAACGCCTAGAGCCCAAACCAAACACAGCTCAACCAGCGGTTGTACATATGTACATATAAAAATATATACACATGTACACACACACAAACACATATGTATCTTACTATACACATACAGTTGTTAGGATAATATTTCCTTGATCCCCCGTGCCCCCACGACAACCTCTCACCCCCCTCACGCCACATAAAGCCCCGCCCAAATTTTCTTGTTTTTTCCGTATTTTACGTAAAAATATTTTTTTAGTTTTAGAAAGTCGCTTCACTTGTGTAGATGAGCCTGTAGCCAATCGGCAAAATGGTAGCTCTAGTACTTCTAAACGACAGAATGAAAGTGATAGGACGGAAACTACTGGAACAGACACGAACACAAGACGAAAAGACCAAAGAAGGCTCCTCTCAACCCCACATATTAGCCTCACTGTGCGCATTCTTATGTATATATGAACTCGAAATTTTTATGATATTTTAATTATGTATTTTATGATCGACATTTATTGGACACCACATTTTTTTACGGTCAAGGTGGCTTATGCGGATTGATACAAGTAACTATTTTAAACGAAAAAAATTGTAGTATTAGTTTGAGCACTGCACTTTTCATTCGTGAAATATTAAAACGAAGTGCAAAGCACATGCGTGCGTTGAAAATATTAAATGAAATAAGCCGGAGGGTTTGACAAGAATGGAAAACGGGATTTTTGTGGAATAATAATTTGGCTCCGAGCGTTGATAGTCGCTCCAAGGCACTAAAAAGAATTTATTCAGTGGAGAAAAAATTAGATAAAGACGCGTCACATGCTAAGTTATATTGTACAGAAATGCAGAGGTTATTTTAAAACGGTTACGCCGTAGAAGAAACTGCTGACGCTCGGAACTTCCGAACCTGTTACCCGCCGCACTTTGGAGTCACAAACAGTACTAAGCCTGGGCGTGTTAGATTAGTCTTTGATGCAGTGGCCAAGACCTCGGGTATTAGTTTTCACAACTAATTTGACGCCGCGCCGGTCCTGAGCTGTTGCAGTCGCTAGTAGGAGACTTGATACGAGTTAGGCAATACGCCGTCACAATCACAGGGGATATCAATGATATGTTTTTGCGGATGAAAGTAAGAGATCAAGAAGCTTTACGTTTTTTAAGGCGAGGAATGAATAGAAAATCATACCCAAAAACATATGAAAGGACTTGCCTAGTTTTCGGTGCGAATTCTTCCCCGTGCAGTGCAATGTATATTGAGGACAAGATCGCGAAATCGTTCGCCGAAATAATTCCCGACGCGTCAAAACGTATTAAAAAATATTCATGCATGCATTATTTTTTGTCATGCAAGCCCACAATCGAGCAAGCAAGAACCTTGAATAATGACGTCATAAAAATAAACGCTAAAGCAAACTTCGTCATGCATTCCTATGCGAAAAACAAATGGGCAGCAATACCAGAGGAAGTCAAATAGAAGGATCTACCCAGACAAGCAAAACACAACTGTGCGACGCGGGACGAGGGAAACGAAATTTGGGTTTATTTTAAAGCACGGACGAGGACGCGCTCGGGTTCAACATAGATTTTCAGCGAGTGTCAGGTGAACTCATCAGCGGCGTTAAAAAACTCACGAAACGAGAATTCTCGCGTAGCATCTATCAAACCAATGACGATACTGCGATTAGAACTACAGAGTGCTCTTTTAGTGGCACGCTTAATGAATTCTGTGGCAAAAAGCTTGAAATCGCGTATAAAAAACATTTACGGTGCTCAGATGGATCGAGACTGAACCGAGAACTTGGAACATTTTCATAGCGCACAGACTCGGTGAAATTAACGAACTTACCTTGAATGATAAATGGCAATGGGTGCCCTCGAAGCTTAATCTGGCCGACTGCGCGATGCAAGGGAATTATTCGGACGCGAGTATAGATGGGATATGATACAGTGGCTCGCAGTTTTTAAAATTATTCGACGAACAGTGGCCAGTGCGAAAATCCCTTACGACTGAGGAAGGTCGATTGATTGAGAGAATGGAACAGTACGTAGGAAACCTTAAAACAGTAATCCATGAAACTTTGTTGCCCATCAAAATTCGTTTTTTTGGTTGGAAGGTAGATTTAGTCTTTGCACGGATCGTTGAAAAATATGTTGACTCGTGGTGGCAAAAATTGATATCAAAGTAATGGTAACAACGATCAAGAAACACAGACGACGCGTTGGGAGAAGATCGCAGGATGAATGGTTTGGAGACGAAATAATATTGATTTGAAAAGGTAAAGATCTAAAACGAAACAGTAAAATAATAAAAATTGTACCGTTAATCGGTTTACAAAAATCGATAACGCCTTATTTAAAAACAACTACATATTACTTGATGGTAAATATCCAGTCGTGAGATTCTTGATCCATAAATATCACCGATACTATCTACATACCAACCACGAGACCGTTACTAATGAAGTAAATAAAAAATGTTACATAGTTAGGCTACGAACGGTGTTAAAAAGCATAGTCAGTCGTTAAATCATAGATAAAAAAAGAAAAAAGCCAAACACATAAGTCCATCGATGAAGGAACTTCCTGAGGGCAGACTAGCGTACAGACTAAGACCATTTACGCATTGTGGGATCGATTACTTCGGTCCGCTCATTGTGGCAGTAGGACGCAGCAGTGAATAAAAATGGAGGATGCTCTGTACGTGTTTTATCACCAGGGTCATTCACATTAAAATCGCGTACAGTTTGAGCACTTGCTCCACAATAATGGCCCTCTAGTGTCTCGCCACTCGACGCAGTTCTCCTATAAACATTTATAGTGATAATGGAACTAAATTTAGCGGGACATGTGTGAAATTTTTTATAAATTGCCAAAATTAGACAAACAAGAACTTTACGCGCACGCCTTGCAGAGCGGAGTGCGATGAATTTTTAATACCCCTGATGCACCACATATAAATGGAATCTGGGAGCAGATGATAAAAACTTTAAAGAAGGCGTTGAATCTTAAAGATAAGGCATGGAGCGACAAAGTTTTATGTACTGTTATGGCAGAAATTGAACATTCGGTCAACTCGCGACCGCTAATGCATGTGTCGGTCGATCCTCAAGATAGTGAGGCATTGACGCCCCATCACTTCCTTATAGGACGCTCTTCTGTAGAAATAAAGCTCGGCGCGAAGGTGCGCGCGAATAAAAATGAATATGTACGCCCCATTCACAAGTTGATGAAAATTTGTAATGTGAACAGGGTACAGAATTAAATAGATTTTGTACGAAGGGGAGATTGTTCTGAACGAATAAAATATGCACGAAAAATAAATTAATGGACATGAGAAGTATACTGTACATGTGTGGAGGCTACGAAAGATAGCTAGAAGACTGAAAAATCATTATGTGCACGTCTGAGAGAGTTGGCGCGGTTTTAAACGCCGCAATGGTGTTTGCCTCATGATGAGCGGTTTGTGTTGCCCATAATTCTGGACTCCAAAGGAAGTTTGCATCTCGAAGGGTGTGAGTCCAGGAGCCCGACTTGCCTTAACAGGAGAAGTGACTAATTTTGAGTAGTAACTCTGCTTGGACACTGTAGGAATTTAAAAAATAAAGCTTCCTTCTTATCTTGCTTGGCGCGTATGCACATCGGTAAGGATTTGCGTGGTGCCGTGGCGAAAGTACCGCGAGAATGAAGAGAGGTTTGAAGTTGGAAACGTAACGTGCGTTGCGTTGCTTTTGTTTTTCGATTTTTAATTTTCTTTTTCGTTTCAACGAAAAAAAAGAGTTAGTCTATCCCTGCTCGTGCTACTAATAGGTACGTGCTGACATAATATGGTGGATGTTAACCATTAAAATAAAATCGTTATCTAAATCTAATCCTGTGTTTATAAATTTCCTTGTTACATTTCCTGTCCTGAACATGATGATAATTATGAATGGATTTCCAACAAAAAAAGGGTAAACCATTAAAATTTTTTACTTTATTTATGAGCCACTAATATGGATTTTGGGGCCAAAGAAAAAAACTCTGAAGTGAAAAACAAATGAAGAACAAAGACCGATACAAAATAATTAGTAAAGATTGAGGTGTGTGACGTGTATGTGTGTGTGAGTGGGAGCCACCGCACCCCTCCCGATCACCTTGTCCATCATATTAATCATCACACGGTTCCGTGGAAGCGGATTTTCCTTGTGCTTTTCTCACAGCACGCCGAGCTTCGCCTTGATCGTGGTCATGAAAAACTACGAAAAAAGTCAAGAAATCGATTAGTATGTACTATAACTAAAACGCTAACTAATAAAAGACAATGAGAGAGAGAATAAATCCCAAAATATAGGGTCAAGCAAACGAGATTGTAGTTCATAACAACTGAATACCGCTATGTACAGAAGGAGGTATCGAATTGGCTGAGGCCTACCAAATTTACCAAGTTGCCAAGTACCTTTTACCCTCTGTTTCTCTTTCACTCATTTACTTTCAACCACTAATGACGCTCACTAATTAACAAAACGCCTACTGCTGTCCTCAATCAAGCGCTACAGTGACAATATGTACATATATGTATATAGAAGAGTTTGAAAAAAGAATGGACTCGAGTGACACCGCTGTTTCTGCTGGAACATTCGACAATTTGCCGATCGTTAGCGTGCCGCGAGGATCAATTACTTATCAACCGCTTGCATGGCAACCCTCGATCTTTAGTAGTTTTTTAAATAAAAGTTCACTGTGTCGTGATATATTAACTATTAACTATTAGAAAAACATGCCATAAAAAATGAGTGGATCAAAACTGTTTACTTTAAAAAATATTGCACATAGAAACAATAGCAAATAACCATTCAAAAGTTAAATATTCTTAAAAAATTCCTTTTTTTCACTCTATATCACATTATTTGAAAAGTAAAACTAGCATCTAAAAAAAACGAACATAAGTCCAAAAACATGCTCAGTTTTTGATGATTTTTCAAATTTAAAACATGCACTAATGCAATATGATGAAATTTTATAAAATAACTTGCATCAAACCTTAAAAAAATACACCAATTACGTTCTTCGATATCTTGATATTGTAGTATATTAAAATACGACCTTCTAATACTAAAAATTTCGTACAGTATTGGTGAGATATAAAGATATCGTGTGTTATGAAGCACAAAACTGGCAGTATCCCTAAAAAGTTAATGTGTAATTGATTTGCCTTTTACCGTTATTCAACTAAAATACTGAAATAAATCAATTTAATAAACTATACTAAAAGTTTTTATCGAGGGGTGGAGAGTTGGCGTGCAGAGCGCGCAAGGGGGCAAAGACTAACTTGTATGTATATGTATATATATAATAGTACTCTGTCCCCTGGGCGCTTCGCACGCCGATCTCCACGGCCTGGTGATGACGTTCAGTGTAGCTTTGTATTTTGAAGAAAAGTTTACTAATGATAATCTGTTGTAATTTTAATCCTTTCCAGATTCAATAAATAGAGCACTGCAATTTAAAAGTCTTAATAGATATATCGAGAGAATGTAAAAAGTTAAGAGAGAATGCAGATGCTCAGCCTAAGAAGACACATACTTTAAGTTGGATTTTTTAAAGATTATTTAGGACAATTGGATATTCCGTTACTACTGCAAAAATATTTACCAAAAATTCATTGTCAATGAGCGAGATAAAGTAAGAGAACTGCTTGAAAGTATAATATCCTATAATTTTACGTACAGATCCAATGCAGTGATTTCTATTAATTTCTCAGCTTTCCGGAAACCTTATGTCTTCAAATTTCGACAGTGTTATCTGGGATATTCTATTTACACGTAAATCAATTTTCGTCTAGTTCTCATTGGTTATTCTTAAACCCGCTAAACTTCCTTGAGAAACTATTCGACAATATACATTTAACATGCTTTACGTCATGGAAATAAACAGATCTATATAAAAAAAGGAAATATTTCATAGTTTTTTCTCGCTCAATGCAATTATTTGTTTCACAAATGATCACGTCATATATTTAAATTTTATTACTTAGAGAATTTTGTTGTTGTTACGAACACCTTTATATTTTACCTGAGAATAGAGTTTTACATCTTAAAATAATTTTACATAACAGTTTTATTTCATCATCGTTTAAATACTAATTTTTTTTTTCAATTGATTCAATTCAAGAATATTCGAAAAATTTCCGATTACACTCCAATATATTACAAATTTAACTCATTGAATTTGATGTATGGGAAATCTAAAAAAACTGAAAAATAACATTTAATAGTAATCTATACTTATAAAAAATTTAAATTTCGGATGGATTCGGAAATGTGGTGAGGCTGAGAGAGTAGTATAAGTATTCGTCTGTTCTTAGATACTCCGGCTTTCTTTCAAAAGAATGATTATTAAGTGTAAAAGGGCTAAGACGGGCTGGTGTGGATAACCTAGACATATGTTTAATCATATATTTAGCTGTTTTCGTAAAAATATAGAAATGTTGGGGGTGGGGCGAGGGGTGACGTAGGGAGCTATACAAAAAATTCGAGGAAAGAGGAGATGTGGAGAAACATACAAAAAATGCATGGAACTGTGAAAGGGCTAAGCTATTTTTAAACACAGGAGAAACAAATGTTTTTCCTCTATTTTATAGGGGGGCTGTTAAGGGATTTTGTAGAGGCAATTTTAAAAAGTGTATAGTGGTGTGAGGAACGGAAAGGGGCATGGTGAGTCACGCTTAGATACAGAAAAAAACAATATTACGCTAATTTCACCTTATTTTTTGACAAATTTTCGCTGTTAGTAAAAATGGTGCAAGATACACCGAAGAGAGAGCGAGGAAGGACGATTACTTTTGCTTACACAAATTCGCTACATAATGTAGGAAGATATATCGTTGCCTGGGAGGAACGAGATAATATCTCAAATTTCGGCTGAATAAGGTGCTATCTTGGTGCTCTGGGGAAGAAGGTACTATCTCAGCACTGCGGGGAAAAGGTACTATCTCGGCGAAGCGGGAAAAAGGTACTATCTCGGCAAAGCGGGAAAAAGGTACTATCTCGTTTTTGGCTTAAAAGGTGCTATCTCAACGCCCCAAAAAAATGGTTGTATCTCGAATCAGCACATGAATAATTGAGGGGTTTTTTGGACACTGATAGATATCGGAGATATCCACTTTTTCCCGCAAATCCAAAATCATTTCGTTTTTTCAAAACCAAGATACAGCGCTTTTTCTGTGGCACCGAGATATTACCTTTTAACCCAAAAACGAAATTGTACCTTTTCCCGCTTCGCCGAGATAGTACCTTTTCCTGCTTTGCCGAGATAGTACCTTTCTCAGCGCTCTAAACAAGATAGTACCTTTTTCAGCCAAAATTAAAGATAGTACCTTGTTCCTCCCAGGCGACGATATATACTAGTGGGTCTTCGCCCCTCTGCAAGCTCCATCCACCAACCCTCCATTTATTTTACTTATAAAATAAATCAAATTAATTGTCATATGCATATGAGACGTTCTTTTACAAAACGGATACCTTTCTGTCCGACGCATCTTTGATTTTGCTGGACTTTTTTACAGGTTCTACATTAAAAAAAAAGGAGACATGTATTTTTTATTTTTTTTCACTTTATCTTAGACGCTGGAAAGGATTAAAATTTCGCGATTTTAATGATTTTGGGCATAAGTAGTAATTTTCAAAAAAAAACGTATCTCTGGTTCTATTTAAGCTACAAAGTTTTTTTTTTTTTTTATTATAAAAGTAAAAGAATAAGCTTTAAGAAAAAAATACTTTAAAGAAAAATTATAGAGCATTTAAGATTGTTATTAACAATTAAAATGTTTAAATTAATTTTTAATAATTGTAATACCTTTGTAGCGAGTTTTTAGTATAACCATCGTGTTCTATGCCAAATTTCCTTTAAAAAACCCTTTTCAATCGATGGGGAAATTATCATTACTATCGGAAAAAATTGATTAACTACGTCGCATCGACGCGCACGTCCCACCGCGGGCCTTTCTATTTTGTCTCTCATCGATTTTCTTTAAAATAAACATTATTATTTTACATTCTTTACTAAATACTTTTATTTTAGTTGGAAAATATGAACATTAGTTATTTTCACATTCTTACTGTTTTCTTTCTTTCGTACGATGTAAATTACTTTGCTTCCAATTCTTGCATAAAAATAAGGGAATCATTCCATGATATTTTTAAATTCCCTGTATTGTCAATTCTTTTTTAAATTTGGTATCGGTATATTTTCTTCTTATTCAGCATTATTCGAATAACAACACGTTATGTTTGGCAGAGCTTATGTTGCCCAGTCAAATAATTATTTTCGAGCCTGAATTTAATCATTCACCCTTTCAAGGATAAGTCCAGCAGCAAGTATTTCAAATGTGCCACCTCTTTCGTCACATAGTCCTTTCCCATTGTAAGTTGGCAAAAAGAAAATTGGCTCCACTACTACTACTGCACTTACCGCTACTACTGCTACAGCTGCTATTACTACTGATGCTACTGCTACTAGTACTACTGCTACTTCTGTTACTACTACTGCTACTGCTACTGCTACTACTACTACTACTACTACTACTACTACTAACTGCTACTACTACTACTACTACTACTACTACTACTATTACTACTACTACTACTACTACTACTACTACTACTACTACTACTACTACTACTGCTATTTGATGTCATTATTCTGAACAACGTATCTTTAATATAATATTAAGGCATTACTAAAAAAGATGATATGGGTTGGTGAATGAGTAAAATCCGTGGATCCTTTCGAACTGTATATTTATTTACAAGATGCAACGTTTCGGAAGTATAATTAACTCCCCTTTTCAAGCTAAAAATATACAATGAACCCTTTAAGTAACGCAAAATAAATTTATACAAACAAGTATTATTTTACATGTGAAAATACAAGTATCTCACCGAAAAAGCATTTAATATCTTGTTACAAGCAGTTAAAACATTGTCAAGAGCTGTATAAACAGTACAACATGTCTGTTGTTTAGGGTAAAAGTCACACTAGGACGCACAAATCCAAGACAAATCTAAATCCTAAAGCAATAAAACGCATCGGAACAATTATGAAACGTTGAATTGAAGAACAAAAGATAAAATATAGTAAAAACTTACATAAATGTTAATTTGCAGATCATCTTGAGGATATACATGAATTATTTATCAACACAGTATATAATACCCTCGTGTCACATATAACACTGAGGGAACTGTGACATTGGCGAAGGAAATTTAAATGGGATAAAGTGGGGCAAATTTCAAAAGTATAGGGTCACGTAACATTCATTTTGATAAATCTACGAGAAAAGTGACAGGAGAACAAAAGCTCGAAGAAGGATACAGATTTAGTGATGTATTACATACATAATCACTTGGAAGTATATCGATAATTAAAATGGAAGCGCTAAACACAAACTAATCACTCATGTTACCCCGATACATCCTACTGCGTAGCTGGCGTGCAATTGGCTTCGACCTACGAATGCCTGTGAATCTCTTTATTACATCAACTGTATCTTTATACATTGTTTTAAGTTTTATAGTATCAGTTTGTCGATTCATAAAATTATCAGTGCTATAAATATGTAGCATTTCAGAGAATTCTCATTTTGATCTGTGTGATTCACAATCCATAATCTTTACATTATCAAAATGAATTTTATGATTATTTTGAATTGCATGTAGAGCTACTGCTGAATACGAAAATGATACTTGTGTGTATAAATTTATTTTGTGTTACTTATAAGGGTTCACTGTATATTTTTAGCTTGAAAAGGAGAGTTATTTATACTTCCGAAACATTGCATCTTGTAAATAAATATTCAGCTCGAAAAGATCCACGGTGATCACTGATTTTACTCATTCACCAATCAACATCATCTAATTTGAAAGAATTATCGAGTAGCTCGGAAGAGCAATACATCAATATTATTAAAAAATTTTTTTGTTTTAACAAATGTTTTTTATCCATGTACTCTTCATAAATATTTTCTTTTTAATTTGTTATAAAGCTTTATCGACTAAAAAGAAGTATTTATCAAAAAAATAAGTAATAATGTATATTCCAAAGCAAACTGATGAGAGACAAAAATGGAGGGGGCACAGTGGAGTCACGCGCCGCTGCGACGTTGTTTAATACTTCCTTTCGATAGGAGTAATAATTTCCCCATTTAGTACAAAACGGTTTTTATAAGAATATTTTATGTAGAATACGATGGTGATACCAAAAACTTGCTACGAGCGGGTAACCATTGTTAAAAATCAATTTTAACATTTTAATTGTTAATAATAATCTTAAATTGTTAATAGATCTTTTTAAAATATTTTTTTGCAAAGCTTATTCTGTTACATTTAAATGAAAAAAAAAAAAAAAAAAAAACAATTTGTATCTCAAGAAGAACTAGAATTACCAATTCTTTAAAAATACACTTTGAAACAGAAATTACCGTAATTTTTTAATTTTAGCATCAAAAATACAGTATAAAAAAAATATAGTTCTTTTTTTTTTCAATGTAAGACCTGTTTTTGTCTAAATCTGTACGGTTTGTAAAACTACGTCCTATACATGAGACTTCTTATTAGATTAGCAATTTGTCGCTTATTTATTGAAAAAGCTTAAAACAGCTTTATTCTTGAAATAATAATATTATAATAAAAATATGTTTCAATTTTTTTTTAAAACAATTTTTATTTTGAAATTTTTTTATCTTTTTAAAATGCTATTAAATTTTTTTTTTTTTAAAGTTTGCTTTTAAAATTAATAAAACATTTAAAGAAACGATTGCTTAAGCTGGGACTTTATTACATATACAGACATAATATATTGTGATTTTAGATAACAAATAATCAAATTTAACTTACCATATACCATCATATGCATATAGAAAACACACAGTACCCTTTTTTTTAAGTTAACTCCCTCGCTCTTGTTTTCAATAAATTACCGATTACTTTAAGTACTAATAAAATCACTATAAAAGTTATAACATACATACTAAAAATAATCGGACTTGGAAATAAATTGCATTGCATCTATACTTCATTGATACAACAATATCTATATCCTGAGATTAGTAGGTTAACTCTGTCAATTTAATGCATTCATGGTCATGACATTTTTTGCGCACTATAAACACATTTTATACGATTTTCACTATTCTACTAGAAAAGCTTTCATACTTCCTAGTGATCTTGTGATTTGTGAGACTTAGGTTGGAGAGCTGAAGGAGACTTAGGTTGGATTACCAATTATAGTATAGATCAAGAAAATGAATCAGAAACTTTATCTGTCTCACACCATTATTTGTTTAGACTATCATATAGACCAAAGTCACAGAATTTCTATTTACTGTAACATAATGGAAAACTAACACAACAATTCTTTCTACATGCATATGCAATGATGGAAAGTATAAAAGAATGTACTTTTAAATAAATAATCAAAAATCATTAAGATTATGGTGGAATCAAGGATTTTTATATCATGTCATGAATAGTGCATCTGATATCTCCAAAAAGTTTGAAAATGAAAATGTCGGAGATTTGTATATTTTACCGTTAAGTTATATTGTGAGACCAAGATATATGCAACAACATTAGAAAGATGTTATGTCAATTATGAGAAACATGAAAAACTAGAATTATTAATAACAGTTACCTTTAATCAAAAATTAAAAGAATTGAGATCAATTTCTAAAAAATTTCCAAAAAACTGAATGGCCAATGATAACTCGTACATAGTAGTAAGACTATTTCAAACCAAATTACTGTCAATATTAGATGATATCATCAAGAAGAATATTTTTTACGAGGTTATTGCACATGTTTTTACCATTGAATTTCATAAACGAGGATTACCTCATGCACGTATTTTTATTACATTGTATGCGACCATAAATTAATACATTTATGCTGAAATTCCAAATGATTACAATGATGTTTAAAAATTGGTTATAAACATATGGTTCATGGACCACATAACGAAAACACTCAATTTTATAATAAATTGAATAAAAGTTTGAAAAATAGTCTTGAAAAAATTCCAGTTAATAATAATTAAATGGTCGTCTCTTATAATAAATACTTGTTGATAAAACATAATTGTCTCATAAACGTAGAATGTTGCGCATCAATAAAAGTATCAAATATATATTCGATTATATTCATTAAGGATGTGATAGAGCTTTTTCACACACTTTTTTTACAATTCACTCTCCCGTCTGTATGTATATGTGCATATATGTATGTATGTATGTATGTATGCATGTATTTATGCATGTTTGTATGTCGAGAATTAAATCTTGCTCTGAAGTTTTCGACCACTTCCCGGCATACAGTCGGGCAGAAATTTTGCACTCACCATAGATATTGATGAAAATCCAATATAGTTTATTTGAGTTTGTTGCAGGGGTTAAGAGTTTTTTTTAAAACTCTTAAAACTCCAAAATTCAAAATGGATGGTTTTTTGAATTGTTTAAAAGAACTGGGAGTCTTTTTAAGAATTTTATTTTTTAAGTTACTGTATCAAGAGTTTTTTCAACAATTCTCAAAACGTTCATGGTAATGATAAAAAGTTTGAAGAGTTTTTAATGACTCTTAATCCCTGGTTTGTTGTAAGTTCAAGATGGCTGCCACTGCAAAATGGTGGATCAGCTTTTTTGTACAAGTCCATTAATATGGACATCAAATAGAAGAGCACAACAAGCTCAAAACAATAAATTACATGACAATTTATACAAAATCGCAGATATGCTTTTTCTGTACAATCTTATCAATGTGTGTATCAAATTCAAGAACATGCCGAGTGGGGTACTGTAAGCTGTGTGAAACTATTTAAAATCCAGTATGGTACAAAATATCGGATTACTGTATATTTCACAACACCCTAGACATGGGCATTAAATTAAAAGGCACGATAAGTAGAATAAATTATCGAGAATACAATAAATTGTATCATTCTCTTAAAATGTAATATGACAGCTGAAACAAAATGACAGATTATTTTTTTTTAAACCCCCTTGACATGAGTACGAAATGAAAGGACATACAAACGAGAGTATGATATAGTATGTTATGTAACGTTATCGAGAATACAATATGACGGTCGTAAACAAATGGCAAATATCATTTTTCTGTAGAACCTACCACCTCATTATTCGTACCAAATGATAGGGTACGACAAGTACAATATTATGAATTGTGTCACGTCACTAACAATTGAATATGAACACTACAATCCAACAAGGTTTGAGATCTCATTTGATATCCAAAATAGCAGCTAAGAAACTGGTAAAAAATACTTATTTGATTATAATATACTAAAACTTGAATGTTAGAAAAAATAAAACAATTAAAAAACACACTTTTCTAAAAATGTACCAAGGAAATGCACCGAAAAAAAAATATTTAGTACATATTTTAAACAATTTTATTAGAGAGAACAATTGTAAGGGTTAATTTTATCATTAAAAAGTTAAAATGAAAAGTGTGAGTGCGAACGTAAAATTTTTCGACAAATATCAAACACTACACATTCACAAAATTAGAATCGATTCAAATAGATAATAAACATGTTTTACTACTTACAACTTAATGTACATCAGATGATACATATGATAGTAGTTAGATACGTATTGTAATGCACGTAGACACAACTTATCGTATCGTATACAGTAAATAAATGTACTGCACTATTCTGCATGATGAATCTTACTACATATGATACAAATATTATATAAATATATGTGACTAACTCAATAAGGTTATATAGAAAAGAAGAGTATCAACAAAAAACATGTTGGCGCCTACACTTCTAATTTAAATTTTTAATGATACAATTTTTTCTTAATTATTGTTCTTCCTAATAAAATTGTTTTAAGTTATTTGTACAAAGTAATTTTTTTCTTCTCTCTTTAGTGAATTCCTTTGGTTCATTTTTAGTAAAGTCAGTTTTTAAAACAATTCATATTTTTTTTGTAATACGAAAAGGAAAGAAAAATAAAAGTGACAACTATACTGATACAGAAATACTGAATACAATATCACAATTTGTTGATTGTAGATACTTAAGCCCAATGGAAGCTGCATGAAGACCTTAAGAATTGACTCTTTGCGGTAGAAGTCATCCAGTATTTTATGTACCTATTTACTTCGAGAATAAACAATAAATAATTTTTAAAGAAAAAAGATTAAATAGTCCCTTCAAAATTGAATAACTCCTTCAACACCATAGTTTAAACTGAACAAAATTGATAAAATGATGAGTATAAATAAAATAATACAACGTAGACGGTGATAGGCATACATATTCTTTATTTTAGTGATACATAAAATACGTTAACATTTCTGAATATTATACATTCGATAATGCAATAAAAAATGGAACAAACGAAAATGTTTAAAAGAAAATATAAAAATCGGTAAATTGAATGTAGTTCCTCCAAAATATCAAGAAAGATTTTTTTTAAATTGATCTTGAATGAAGAAGTAAGTATAACATCGTTTACTGATTTAAAAACAGTTAAAAACATCACATACGATACTTTCAAAGTAATAACTGTTTCCATGGGATAAGTAGAACATGACTGTCGAATAGGTACTATTTTTGAACAAGCTTGTAACGGTATGCTACCTTTTTAACAGCGCAAATTTTTTGCATGATTTGTTATGTCCAAAAAATTTGAAGTTCACATTATTTAGAATAAACACAAAAAACTTTTTGTAAAAGAATGTAAAGATGACAAAAAAAAAAGCTCATCTACATCAAAACGAAATTTTTATGTCTAAAAACATGTCATGTAAAGATTTTAACTTGCCAGAACAAAAATAATCGATGAATATAAATGTCGATAGTGACAAAAATAACATTATATTTTGTGCACATAGATTTTTATGAAATGGTTTCAGAATTAAGCAATGATCAAAATTTAATTTTTCAAGAAACAATTAAGTTTGAAAAAAAAAAAATTTCTGTTAATAGTCCTGCTAAATCTAAAAAATATTTGTATACAAGACATGAATTTACTATTCCTCATAAATTAGAAAAAAAATTTAACTATAGCTTGAACAGAAATGGATTCTATCTATCTATTTGTCTATTAATAATTCTTACCCGTACACCAACTGTAGTTAATTTTTACGGGCACCTTCTACCACCTTGGTGTGGAGGGTGTTGATCCTAAAACTCGTTCTAGTAACCATTTTTCTCCAACCCATCTCTTCTGGCACACGGACTACCTACTCTACGTTTAACTTCTAGACACTCAATCCGCTTGGCCTCCCTACCCGCCCCCACTAGGCCCACATTTGTCTAGGGCCACCCGGGATAGACTCCACGGGGCACACCATAGTGATAGAAAAATCTCTACCAATAGGAAAAAGCCGTTACCAGGATCAGCCGCGAGACCCGAAACCAATTCTAGCCGGAATCAACTCTAAAAAAAATTTCGAATTGATCCGAACGGGATCAAAACCCGCTCCTCGCTTAAGCAGCCTTACCTCGTATGACAAAGACTTGATCCTTAGGCAACTGAGCTACGACCAGTCCCGACAGGAATGGCTTCTATTTTACTAGCGAAGAAAATGACTACTCACATAACTTTTAGACTTCCTTTAGATTTAAGTACTATAGAAAGTTCGATCCTCTAGCTTTAATCAAATAAACAAAAATTACGTAAAGTAGACGTAATTATTTGGTACTAAGCTTCTATGATTCCAAAAAAGGCAATAAATATATTTAATAAAATTTTGAAAGATTCGTCGGAGGATAAAAAACTTGTCGGGAATAAAATAATAATTCAAGGCGGAGCCTTTCGTCAAATTCTCCCAGTAATCAAAAACGGGAACAGGATTAATATAATTTAAGAAACTATAAGACACTCTTGTCTTTGGCCATTATTTGATTTTTTTTATTCAACAAATATACGTACAATAGATACAAAATTCCTGTCATTATTATTGCACATAGAAGATGGCAAAATTGAAAGTTTTACAATTCCTTACGAGTGGAAAATAGATGATGTACATTATAAAGTTTTTAATAACATTAATAATTCTACATCAAGAAGTACTATATTAACATTTGATAATGAATATACACATTTATTAAACAAAAAATTTTCGAGTAATATGCCAGAAAAGTTCGTAACGTATTAAAGTATTGATTATGCAACTCACAAGGGAGTGGATAAAACAGATGAAAATATTTACATAAACTTTTCAACAGCAAGTTTAAATAGTATTTTAAGATGGTCTTTCGCCACATAAATTAGATTAGAAAATTATTGCCGTTCTTTTGTTAACAAGACATTCAAATATATCACAAAGACTCTGCAATGGTACAAAATTAAAAAATTATTTGAATACACTAACGATGCTGAAATCATAACAGGAGAAAAAAAATAAAATAAAGAGTTTATTTAGTGGATAATACCGAGCACAGCATAAACTTCGGCACTCCATTTTACTCTGTACATAAATAAATTCTTTTTGCGATGTCTTTTTCAATGACGATTCATAAATCCCAAGGTCGAAGTTTGGTTGCCTTAGGGCTATATCTAAGGAAATTATTATTTCTGACAATTGTATATAGCAGTTTCAAGAGGTAAGAACCTGTAAAAAATTTTATTTTATTGAAATCTGAAAACAAATTTAAATTTAAAAAAGTAGTTTGGAGGGAAATTTTTAAGTCACAAAAAAATTTATGATTATAAAAATTTTAGGTAATCGTAGTTTTGCGTAGAATTAAATCGAATACGCTGGATATTATATTTATGAGATACAAAAAGGCTACAATAAATTTTCTTTTGACGAAGTTACTTAAATACTGCAACTGGACTAACTACATCAAAAACGTTTTGCTCTTATTAATTTTCCTTCCAAGCTTGTTTTTAAAATAACAAGCAAAATCCATCATCTTATAATAAGAATTGAAGTAAAACATTCATAGTTTTTGTATTTATAAAAATACATTCACTATTCATATTATTTAGAAACATCATCATGGAAACCAAATTTTATCCATTACAAATGTGTAAACTGCAATTCGCAAGCGAAGAACTGTCATTAAGACTTTAAAAATTCACAAACATAAGTTTTTACGTTATGATTTATCTAAAATTATTGTAATAGAAAAAATAATTATTATTATTGTATTAAAGAATGTAAAAATATCACAAGAAAAATATTAATGTACAAAATGTGACAGTTCTTTAAGAAGAAATGATTACTAACAAAGGCAAATGCAATCTATGAAAATCATGTCAAAAAATAAATTTGTCAAAATTGTGTTAAAGGTTACCTTAGAGAAGAACACTTGAAAAGACATCTGAAATTACGTAATGAAAAATAAAAACGATAATTCATTTTAACATTATGATTACGTCTATTATTTTTATTGCATTCTATACTTAAATATTAATAACCTAGTTTTACCGGAGCTAAATGCTAATTTAATTAAGTATAAAAAAGACGAAATTGATATATATCATATGGTTCTATGCTTCTTGAGCAGATATTAGCTTTCTGCCCTGTTCAAGATATGATAGTTTTTTCTTCATTATTATTTTTAAATTTAGTCCTATAAAAATAAAGCTAGTACTTGCACTGAAACCATATAAATCATTACGAAATTGATCATTTTAGGATCAATTATAGATATTAGTTTATAATAAGATATCATTTTGTAATTCTTTCTAAACATTTTTAAATGTGAATTTTTTATTTTAATATTTTTTTATTTCTTACATAGATTTATATACTTCTACATTTCCTTTTTTTGTTTCATAACTATTAAAATTTTTTATTCTTTCATATTAGTACTGATTTTGTTTTTAATAGAGTAACATATGTAATTAATTAAACATACAACATCATGTTAGAATTTCTTTTTACATTGACGTATTATTATAATTTATAACGCATAATATATTTTCAAACTTTCATTCTTCACTATTGTGCTTTATTTACCTTCATAAATATCTTATATTTTCACATTAATCATCTCCCGCCTGCATATCGCTCCATTATCTTTAAATCCTATATCTCTGACTAATATTATTTTAGTTATTTTTTTTTACACTACATAGCGATGTGTGCTTTATATATATATATATATATATATATATAGATATATATATATATATATTTTTTTAATGCAGATCCCACAGTCTACCACTTACAAACTTCTAAACTCACCTATATCTTTTTCTTTTTGCATTATTTTTCTCTTTCTGCTTTTTTCTTTTTTTTCTTACATTTCACGGATGATAGAGTTGTCAAGAAATACAAAGTTTATCTGTGTTTTCTGATTGACAAAACTTTTTCTTTCCTTTCTAAAATTATCTTTGACTTTATCAAGTTTATTTTTCTTCGTAGCTCTTTTTATAAATTCTATCGTTGTCCAATCCTCTATTTTCTCATGTACTATCACTTCTTTGCCTATTTTGTATTGTTTTTATTGGTTGAGTCCGTTAATTCTTCTGTTAGTCATAAATAAGGCATCTCTTCTTATTCATTTTTGTTATGTGCGAAAAGTAAATTTATTCCCTTTTTATTATGCCTATTTCTAGGCTGACCCTTCCAAAAAATTTAAAAATGAAAATCAATAGATTTTGACCTGCTCTTCATGACGGTGATATTATTTTTTGCTCGAAAATCTTTTTTGGTGTTAACATACGTCTTTGTATTTTTTGTCGTTTCTCTGAAATTCGCCACAGTTTGTAAAAATAAAATTTACACGAATCAAAAGAGCAACACTCGGACCATACCTCCATAAATTTTAAGAGAGGGGGAGCGAGAAATGCGTAAATGACCAGCAAATAAAGACGTTGACATCGGGTCAGCCACGCTTGACAGACGACCATATAGGTACAGTACAAACTGTAGACTCACTGATAAATACTTGACATTCATTAAAACATAGTTTACGTTATGTATAAGTAGATGTCATAAACTTTACTTGATCTGCTGGATAGTTCACGAAGGATGGAATTTGCAACTAAAAAACTTTTAAGTTTCAATTGGTTCTAGAATTTCTCAAAGGATCGTACATTATCGTATTTGATTTTACATACTGACATGATCGTATGTTAGTAGGCTGAGAGAGCGAACCTTCTTAACAAAGAAGAACTTTTAGATTGTGTGCAAGAGTAAATAAAATTATCAAATTTGAACACTAAGTTTACCAATGGAAGATTTGGACGACAATGGACAAAAAGTTTTTTCAAACGTCTTTCAGAACTTACAATAAGGATGGCACAAAATTTAATCAAGGCTCGGGCAGAGGTAACTGAAGAGCATTAGAGAGAATGGTTTTTGGGAGTTCGGTCGTTTTTGGACGGTAAAAACTTGCTCACCTTCAAACCTTCTAAAGTCTTTAATTGTGATGAGACAAGTGAAGAGTCGTGTCAAAAAGCAAAAAAAGTCATTACCACAGTAGGATCAAAAAAAGTGTATATGCAAGTTCATGGTGACGAGAAAGTAAAACTTCACTACCATGTTTATGTACAACGCTGAGGACACTTTTACCCTTCCGATGGTAATGTACAAATATAAAGGAACTATTATAGATAAAGTCTTGATAAATCGTCCACGTGATTGAGGCTTCGAAAACTCTGAAAGTGGTTGGTAGACCACTGAGACTTTTTTTGAATACATAACAAATGTATTTTATCCTTAGGCAATTGTAAATGAGCTTGAGTTTCCGATAGTAATTAGCTTGGATTTTATTTATCCTATACTTCTATACCACTGATAAGATCCTGTATAGATCGCAATAATGAAAGTAATAAGTTGTTTCTTCACTAAACCCACAAATATCAACTGTAAGATGTGTCATTCTTCACACCTTTTAATGAAAGCTGGTCAAAAACTATCAACAAGTGGAGAACAGATAATAATCTACGTCATCAAAGAAAAGTACATTGTCCACATGTTATTAAAGTGACACTTAAGAGAATAAGTGACGAAGATTAAATTGTCTGAAGTGGCTTTAAGTGCACTGGATTATGGCCTTTTAACTAAAATGCTATAGATTATGATTTATTCAGTAAAAAAAAAAGAATTATAAAGCCATAACAACACCAGAAATAGCTCTATAAAGGTTTGTTAGAGCACTGAATAGGACTGAAAAGAAATGTTAATGTAAATCCAAAAAGGATAGAGAAAGATGATAAAGAATAAGCTTCGACGCAGTCAGAAAAATCTTTTGGTACCTTATTAACATTATAAGATAGTAGAACAACCGTGGTTACATCAATTTTATTTTTAGACTTTTTTTATTTACATATTTTTATTGGCGAAAGAATAAATCATCGTACTTTATTCGTATTTACACTTTTTAAAAAATATTTATTTATTTTTTATTTTATTTCATTTCATAAATCAAATTTAATTATGTTTCATTTTTTTGCAAAAATGAGAGATTAGGATGTTTTTTTAGGCAATTTTTTAACTAATGAATCTTTAAGCATCAAGTTAGTTTTCATCGACCAAGAAATTCCACTTGTACCGGTGACAGAAAGATCACACATTGTTTGTTCTATAATTAGTTATAGTAAGACAATTCAGGATAAGATTTAAGATTCAGATGTGGCACTAAATACCTGTGATTAATGATGATACAGTAAATACTTGGAGTACAGTGGCAGTTTTACTATATCAAATTATGTTGAAATAGAGTATGTTGATTCTTTTGAAGAACTAAATATGAATGTGTATCAATCGAGTTGGTCGACCAATAATTCAAATGAAATCAATGAGGAATCAACTTTAATAGAAAGTCGTATTTATTAAATAATTATAAAAAAAAGATAACAACTGTAAAAATTTGTTAAAAAAAATTTTTTTTAAAAGTGTACACATTGAGAAAAGAATCGTTTATTCATTTAAAAATTACTAAATTATTGTTAAAAGGAAATATTTATATATAAATAATAATTAATATGTAGGAAAGCTGCAACTAAAATCAATTTTTTTGTAGTCACAGAAAAATTTAATTGGAAAATGATGTTGCGAAAATAAAAAAATTTCTGGTACTGGAATAAATTTTTACAACAGTACAAGATAACATTGTGTAGAATTAATTGTAGAACCAATACAAAGAGCCATAAGCAGTTGAAAAATTACTTCTTCAAAAATATAGTGCTTTAAACATAATGTACCTCTGTTTAATGTCTTAATTATGATAAACAAAATTGACAGTAAATTGTTTTTTAAAAATAGGTATCTCCGCAACAATTGGTCGAAGAGTAACTTTTTTTTAATGAAAAGTTGCATAAAAATTCATGCAATTCAATAAAATTAAGACGATTGTCTGATTGTAATAAGTCTGAGAGATACAAAATATGTAATTAAGCTTCAAATCGTTTTTATTGCACAATGTTAGCTTAATACAAGAAAATCATAAATTTTATAATTAAATAATGTAACATACAATTATGTTAGTATGTAAAACTAAATACAGTCATGTAAGATGTTTTTAGAAATTTTAGATCAAATTATAACTTTGAAGTTTTTTTAGTTAAAAAATCCATTGTTCGTGAACTATCGAGCGGATTAAGTAAAGTTTATGACTTCTACTTATACATAACGTAAATTATATTTTAATGAATTTTAAGTATTATAATTGTATTCCAACAATAGTTATTCAAACAGAACAAAATAGAATATTTTTGTGGTTTTTTGTCATTTGCAACCGGACTATTGGTGACAGATGAAATATTTTTTGCTAAATTTTAGATGAATTAGTGGACTTAAGTTTTTAAATAAAACATTTTTCCTTTCGGCCCTTTGTATTTCTTATATTAAATAATATTTGAAAAAACACCGATTCCATGCAGTAAGTTTATTAGTTACTTTAAATGCAATGATCCGTTTATTTTACGAAACAATAATCACAAATAAAACAATATTTTGAACGGATTGAAGAAAAAAAAAGGATTTCACTAAAGTATTTTTAGCCCCCCTCCCCTCCGCGACAGAAAAAAAATTGTAGGAAAAATAATAAAGAAATAATGTAGAATACCTTATTTGTAGTGCCCACTCTTTCATAATCCTTTGTCAGCTATACCACAATTCTATATTTTAATTTCATGATCAGCATACCACAGCCACAACTCAACCTTGCCTAACCTCAATCAGCCAGCCCCTACGTCCTTACCTAAAATTTGGTTCTTTTCTCCGAAAAATTATCCTAATATTGTTTTCCACATTTTTTAATTCTCTTGATTAGGTAGAGTATTTTTATACCCTTTCTTCTAAAACTGTACTTTAGTTAACATTTTATTACACAGTTGTTTACATGAATTGAGACGTATATCACATAGAATTTATATCTATACATTTCAAAACTCCCATGAGGCATATAGACAGGTAAGCTAAACTTTTTCTATGTTATATTTACTTATATAATTATAAAAAATTCTTTAAATGTATTAAAAAGTATCCGACATTATATACATTGATGCAATAAACCAAATTGTATATTATGATGGAACAAACACAACAATGAAAGTCATCACAAACCATTTTTTTTGTAAAACCATAAAATTTGTACTATTTCAAAAAATAATAAAATAATAAAAAAAAAAACTATTAAGTAATCATATATTGATGTATATAGAAAAGTTTTACCTGAAAAGCCAGGAAAATCTGTAAAAACGGCGTAAGGGGTCTATAGACACCCGTTTGGAACGAAGTTTCTTTTTAATTTTGGTAGACTTCTGCTATACAGCCATTATAATTTGTATATTAATCATTAAAAAAATAAGAGCAAGACACCGATTGATGAAAAGTAAACGCTCTAATTATTTGCCTTATCGTACCTTAGCTGTATCAGGGGCCCAGCTAAGCCTTTATTACAGCCACGTCACGATTTTAACGATATGCAGCAGTATAGAGGGGGCTATATATATAAATAAATAGAGCTAGATCAGCAGAGGCTTTATCTTTAACAAGTCGAGAGGCACATGTTCTACCGCTCGTGCATGAGCAGAGACCAATTTTTGACTTCTGCGCATGCGCAGATGACGAAAATGCGTCCAAAAGTGCATGCTCGAGTCGAGCTCGAATTGCTCATCATAAGACCCAAGCAGCTGCGGCGCATTATCATCGACATCATTGGTTGGATAGGGGAGAGAGAGAGAGAGACGGACAAGCAGAGTAGCAGACTGCAGCAGTGTTCACAAAAATGGCCGCCACCATGCGGGAAAATTTAAATAAGCTATAGAGGCAAAACCGCAAAAATTCAGTAACCAAAATACCAAGCTCTTTAACCCACTAACCCGGGGGACAGCAAACTATTATATATGATTACTTTATAAATTTTATATATGGGCACATACATAAAAATGTATGTATATGCTATATAAGAAAAAACAGAATGAAATAGAAGGAATAAAAAATTAATTTATATATAGAATATACATATGAAGGGTTGGCGTGCGGAGTGCGTAGAGAGCGAAGCTCTACTAATATATATATATATATGTATATCTCCCTTTAATATATAGTTGTATGGTCTTCGGTTAAGTACTAGCTCCCCCTCGCTCTCCCCGCTCTCCCTCAGCTCCCACCAAAATAAGGTAAAATTTGTTTTTTTTACCGTGAAATATGACCTTAAATAATTTAAGCTAGCTTCCCCCTGCTACCCCCAGTTTCCCTCCAGCTCCCCACCAGATTCCCCCCTACCTCCATACCCGCTCGCCCACAAACACGTTTTTCCTTTCGTAAGAAATTTTGACAACACTATCACTTTTTCATAAATATAATATTACCTATATGAAAGACCAACTTCTATGAAAATTAATTATGTAGCAATTATTAATAATGAATAGAATAACGTTAATCATAATCAGGCACCAAAAATTTATGATTATACTTATGGAAGCCGTGAAAAAAATCCTATACATTGTAACAAAGGGTATTATTTGGATCTTACGGAGATAACTTTTATATATATCCTTATAGATCTTAAGAAAATTCTGGACTTAGCGATAAGACATGCTTTCTGCTGACGCATTTAAATACCTACTCGCAAAATACTACTCTCGAAGGTTTCAAAGCTTCTCTCGGCATTATTTATGCTAAAAATTTGCGCTATGGCACTTGATAGGGTAATTCTTTACGAGAATATATCCATCATTGAAAAAAAAAATGTTTTGTGGAAAATAAAAAACAGAAAAGACAAAAGAGAAGACAAAATTATGAAAAACTGTTTTAATAATTTACAATTAATATGGACTTTTTATTTGATAAACAAACTTCATAGCTTATGGACTAACACACATATTAATGGAGCGTGGGCAATAGCATGAATCTTTCAAATTTCAGAAGGCAAGGAAGAAGTAGAAGTACTTTAAAACTACAGGGGAGTGATTTTTAAATGTAACATACAAGATTTAAAAAATAATAATCGCTGAATGTGTAGAAAAATCAGTAGAAAAGTAAAAAATAATAAAAGAGAGTTAGGCCGCTATCGGAACAAAAGGAAGAACTAGATACCATATTGTTGTACTAAATAATTTAATTGAAAGCAAAAATTTAAGAGAAATAAGTTTAAAATGACAAAAATGTTCGAAAGAATCTCAACATATACAAAAAAAAACAAATAATCACGGCCAGACTCTAACAAATTTACTCAAAACTATAAAAAAAAAGGCGGGAGTGTTCATAAAGCCTGAAACTTTCAAGTTTATTTGTCTAAGAAATAGGCGATAAGTAAATCGAAAATAAAACAGGAGGTGTAACAGTAGGCAAACTAAGAATCATCTGTTTTAAATTATTTAATGCCGTTGTTAAAGGTGCCTAGCATATTAAAGACAGAAAACATATGCAGAAAGACTTTTTTAAATAAAGTACAACAAATACACTGAAAATAAACATGTGGAAGTAAATGCATTGATAGTCAAAAACTGGTACATGGACCAAGAAGTGTGGTTCTCAACAAACAAATTTTCTGGCGTGGAAAAAAAACGACAGATTAGGAGCAAAGAACAGTTAAAGCAAGCAAAAGAGATAAAGTAGAAAGATGGAATCAAAGATTTTTTTTCATGGACTAAATGATAAAATTATATTGCACATACGTAGCAGAGACTTGTGTATAAAAGGAGGGATTCCCCGCTCCTCTCCCCTCTGTTTAAATGTGTCTATCATTTAAAACTTTTTTTACATTCAGCACATTTCAATAATTATTCCTCACTATGTTTTTTGAAAAATGAGATCTGTCTGAAGTTTAATGTTGTACTGTCTATTTCTTTAATACATTAATTTAAAAATAAAATTACATTAAATAAAAGTATAAAAAAAAATTAAAAAGAACACCTGTAAAAAAATATTAAATCACTTCACCACAACTAATTTTAAGTCTGTAATAAATGTTTCAAATTTCATTTATAAATTTTACATACATTGAGTGAAAAAATTTTGATCATAATAATTAAACATTGGAATTTATGCAGTAAAAATATTCTAAACTTTAGGGAGTTTCTTTAGCTGAGAGAAAATCATAAAATCACAAGAAATTATAAAAGCGTTTCAAATAGAATGGTGGTAATTGCATAAAAGGTGTAAATAGTGCTTAAAAAATGTAAAGAGCATAAATGCATTCGATCGACGAGATAATTGTACTCATATAAGTGTATAGATAATCTTACATTAATGTAATATAGATGTGATGAAATTCATTCAAAAGTCCGATTATTTTTAGTATGTTCGTCATAGCTTTTATAGTTGTTCTATAAGTATTAACAGTAGTGGTAATATTAAAACGAGCCGGTGAGTTAACCCAAAAAAGGGTACCATATTTGTTCCATATAAATGCACTTTGTAATATGTGATAAGTTCAGGTTGATTATTTGTTATCTAAAATTACAATTTATCACGTCCGTCTATCTGTACGAAGTCCTAGCCCAAGCATCGTTTTTTTCAGTGTTCTGTTAGTCTTTAAATTACAAATTATTTAAAAGAAATATTTTTAAAACAGCATTCAAAAAATAATTAGAATATTTATAAATGAAAAATAATTAAAATATATTTCAATAATCATTTGCTTAATTAAAGAATAAAGCAATTATAAGCTTCTTCAATAAATAAGAGAAACGTTGATTATTATAACAAGAAATTTTTTATATTTATATAATTATTAAAATGATTTATCTTATAAATATAAATAATTGAAAAATTGGCAAGCAGAGCGCGAATATACACATGAAATTAATATCTCAAATTAATAGGACAGGTTGCGTAATGTAATTACACAGGTAGCAGAAGAACTAAAAATAAAAAAATCTATAAAGCTACAAATCACTGCACATTGATAAAACGGTTTTCACAATAATTAGGCAAAAATATGGATTGTAAATAAATTCATAGAATATTAAAAAAAAAAAAGAAGAGAGAGTAAAGATAGAATTAAAGACTAATGCAAAATGCATGAATGGATCGATAAGAAATGAAAAAATTAAAAAAATGTAAGAACGCTAAGAAAAAGAAGCAGAAAGCAAAATTCAAATGATTCTCGGAGAGGTATTGAAATTCAGTCAATAAGATTGCTTCGGTTATCTATGCTTGTACGCATATATGTGTAATAATAATAAATTGTTTTATTTATTATTCAGATATGAGAATAAGAATATTCAAGTATGCGGGTTGGCGTGCAAAGCGCGCAGAAGGCGAAGCCCCACTAGTATATATATGTATATATGTATATTCATATAATATACCTGGTATTGATGCAATTTATTGAAAATTTATATGACTAATATATTTCATCTATAAAAATTGATTGTACTGTAGCACTTTCGAATTATCAACTGAAATTTTTGTATTACCATTTTTTATTATTTATATTTTAATCTGAAATATTATTTCTCCGTCCGTATATTGAATAACCATTTTTATACAAAAAAAAAATAATGAGGGCGTGTGTAGGTTTTAGGTGTAGATTTAACTATTTGTTAAATAAACATAATCAGCCAATCAGAAATATCAATGATGAGATGAATTTTTGGTCCAATCATACTTTCATAGCAAACCTAAATCAAACACTTTCTGAAGGATATTCTAGCCACGTAAAAGGATCTATTTCACAATCAATTGATAAAAATTTAAAGTGTAATTATTATTCTCCTGCCACAGAAAAAAGAACAGAATAAAATTATCGAAATTATCGTTGGAAAGATCTGAATATTTTAGTGGACCGTCTTCGAATACATTTTACTAATCAATTGCAAAACGATGGAAGAAGTGATAATGAGATCAATTTCATTATCCATAAACTAAAAAAAGCTAATTATATACACGTAAATTTTATTGTATTATGCTTTTTAATTGATGCTTGTAAGAATAATGGTCAATAATATATACTCACAGTCATTGATATAATCTTTGAATTTACATATGCTTCATGTCTAAAGAAGAAAACCAGTAAAAGAATTAGACGCTAGTTATGGTACCCATTTCCAAAATGATTAGTATTAGATAAGTTGTATAAAACATTTTTACTAAAGAAGTGATTCACCAGTTCCTTGCTAGATATTGTTAGAAAATTTTGGTACAATGTAAATCTCTATTTTAAAAGTAGCCTATTACAACAACTTAAGATTGTATCATTCAATGATTATGACAAGTCAGGCTCTGCAAATAATAGCTATAACCGAAAATACGTAGAACAAAACAAGGGCGTAATAACCCAATAACCCAGTTCATGCGGGGTACATGCAGCAAACCGTATACCGCAGATTTTGTGCGTTTCAGCAGTCATTGTGGCAGCTCAGCTAGGTACTCACTAGGTTGCCACCTACATAGATAAAAATTTGTAAAAAAGCTATTTTGATAGCTATGGATTGCCCCCCCCCCCTCCCCCCAACATAGCCGCATCATGTTGACCGAGACCGCAAAAATTGCGCTTGATACCAGTGGAACACAAAAAAATTACATAGTTTTGATTCGAAAGAGTGCCGAGAATATTGTGTTGTTTTCTTTTATTACATGTTCTGCAACTATTCTTTACGCTTTTTTAGTCGCATCTTTCAAGTTTAGAATCCACAGCAGCAGCAGCACCACCAGCTGAAACAAGAAATAATGTGAATCATAGTAATAATTTTTTTTTTTTATTTTGCAAGAAAATTGTTACAAATCAGTGATTTTAAGTTTACTGAAAGAAAATTTGAAGTGCTACGAAAATAATAATGTATTTAATATTATATTTTAAAATATCTACAAGTTTTATACTTAAAATATACTATAGCGTAATTTTTTTTATGTATTTGATCTAATTGTCAAATTAATAAAGGTATTTTATTTACATACTATCAAACTAAATCCTCATATATGATCATCACATTTATCTTATAATGAGTACTAAGCATTGATTGATTATTGCACAAAATATGGTGATGAGTTAATATTTATTATGCTAACTTATAAATACATCATGGAGATAAGAATTTAATTCATCTATTGAGTCATGTTGACTTATTGTCTGGTGCATCAAAATTTTTAACAATTGTATTTTCATGAAATTCAAGAATATTATTAATGATCGAAAAACACTGATCTTTCGGAAGTGTACCCTTATTTTTTATCTCACTACTCTTACATTTATTGAAATAAATTTTTCAATCTTATCGATGATGATTTTACTAAGCGTTCACTCAATAATGCTAATTGTATGCACTTAACATTGAACGATTGTGTTAAATACATTTTGAACACTTATTCTATATCCTTTACAATATACGAGATACCTTTCCCAATCAATTAAAAGTTTTTTTAATCGATTCATACATTCTTGTTTCAGCGCAACACTACCTTAACAAACACCATTATTTTTACTAAATGTTTCTATCTCAATGACCTCTTCGCCAAATTGGTCGATCGTAGATCTTAAAGTATATGCTGATCAGGAAATTCGGTTACCCCGCCCGTCTTCCACTCGACTAAGGAAAAATTTTCCATTGAAGTTGGTCGATCTTTGAAGTCATTCCAGTAGTATGAGTAGTGAAACATCACGCCTGGAAAATCTGGAGAAAGCAACTGAATAAAAGGAAGATAGTTTTAGAATGCTGAGTGAGTACCTAGATCAGGTTTGAATCTAATTGGTACTTTTTCAATAGACACTTAGACACACGGTAAATTACACCACCAACTTGTTACTCTACTATTATGGCACGTGTACATTAATATGGCTATAATGTGAAAGCTAATAGAACTTTATTTGCTGTGAATGTCAGCACGGTTGTGAGCAATACGTTCCGTTTTTTAATTACTCGGGCACCCTTGTCTTAGTCTCTCGCGGTTCAGTGATATTTCATATTCAGGCCGAAAATACAAGAGGATATATTCTGCTCAAACTAGAACCGTTAAATATGTTATTGGAGACAAGTGAGAGTGATAAGGATGCTAAGATTAGGTTTTGGTATATAGTGATTATTGGTACGTATAAAATAATGGAATATCATGTATCTCGGCTTACTTGACTCTCTCGTTGATATCAAAGTAATGTTTGAATTTTGAATACTGTAAAATACATTGTTGCTAAGATAATATTTCTTATTTTATTGTTCAATATCAAGTTACAGTGCGTATGATATTTTTTCTTTTTTTTCACCTAGCTAATATTTTTGAGTCATTGGTTTGTATGTTGCAGTTCAGGGTGGGGGGGAGGGGTTAACCAACCACGGACTTCTAAATATAATTTTAAACATCCTTTTTCACTGTTCTGCCGTGGTAGAGGTGTTGGAGATAAAAAATCGTGTCTCGCAGGCTCATCGAGTGAGTACACGCCATTTAGTTTGGTTTAAGTCGTTCGTTCGGTCGTTTGACAGTGTTATTAAAAGCCCCTTTGTAAATATGGTTTCAAATGCAAACGGTGCGCCTGGAGGTATGTCTAACTATAGTAGTTCTGTATAGTACAGTGGTCGTAGCATTGCACTTCCAAACCTGCTTGTAGGTACAACATATGCATTTAATAGATCGAATACGAAGAGGGTCGTTGTTGGTGTAGTACCTTTTGGCGGATCCTAGAAGACTGTTATAGAACTGTGCAGTTCAGGATTACCTCTAAAATATGTGACTACATACAAATATGGCTGTGAGCTATAGTGTTTTTACGTAGAAGAAATTACGGCATATTTTAGAGATAAGTTTTATTTTATTCAGTCGAAATTCGGTAATGTGTTGAAAATATATTTACCACGCCATGACATTAGTTTTGCCCATTTCTACGGCTAAAAGTTAGTGCGATTGATAAGCGTTTGATTATTGATTAGTCGCCGAGTAACGCCAAAGAGCTTTATGACGACGCCGATGAGCAGTAGCAGACACCAGTTTGTAAGAAAAGGACGAAAGATTATTCTGATAACATGATAAATAAGACAACATTTGAAGTCCTAAAGAGTTTTTGAGATAAAGCGATGCCCAAATATATAATCTTAACCAATGCCTCATAGGGGTGAACCATATCATCAACTTCATAAATAATTTGTTCAAGAATCAATCAATTTTCTTTGAAAAAGATAAAAATCACAAATCTTCTCTCCACCTTTGATTCCTTTAGGAGATTTTCTAATTTTGTTACCTAGGCGTTGGCGAAATATGTACACCTTAATATGTCTGCAATTTTCTCAACAAATGAGAAATTTCTTAATATGATATTTGTTGGAATTAAGTGCTTTTAGAATGTGTGTTGTAGCTAAAAATTAGTACGACAAATTGCTCGCGGAATAGTGACTCTGATGTTACTTAGTTTTTTATAATACCCACTGTAACATATTACGCATCGCTGGTATATTGCATGTAAAACCTAAGAATAAAAATGAAATATGTAAACTATACACTTGAGTATGATTTCGTCTAACTTCTTAAAAATCACCCACTGTAGCTGAAATGTACAGTAAGCTTTCTCATTCTGCTTACTATAGTAAACATGTCCGGCCATTATTCTGTACGATATCACCGATGCTTATTAGAAGTTCTTTATACGTAGTGCATATCAAGCAATCATTAAATCTGCTTGTGCCATCCGATAAATATTTTTCTTATTTTTTATATGTAACCCGTGGGGCAGACGTCATGCCCTCCCAACGCTCTCCACCTCATTTCCACTCCGAATAGAATTTTGTCCTAAAGTAAGGTCAAAATTTGCTATTTTTTCACATATTCTTATTGTTACTCTAAACAACTACGCCCCCACGGCCATGCCGCCCAGACCTCTTCACGACCCCCACACTTCTTTAATCAACCCTTATTACAAAACATACATGGCCTCACTATGACCCCCTTGTCCCTCCACAACATAACGTAAACATGTGTTGTTTATCCTATGTTTTTTAATATTTGATCCCCCCCACAACCCCCCTACAGCACCTCCACATTAATCAAGGCTCCTTCGTGCCCTTTTTGCCTCTTTCCCCACGGCTCTCCTTGCCCCTTATTTTAGTAACGATATACCTTAATGATCCAACAATGTGAATTACTCACCCGTGGCTTACGTCCATAGATGGTGTACAAAGTTACCAGAAAGGAATCAATGTCCCAATAAAACAACATTCTTCTAAAAATGTCGAACACTGCCGAAAACGACCAAATGCAGCCACAGCCGCTTCTCCCGACGCTTATAAATATTGATCACCCGAAGATGGTCAAATCTAACATTACGGACACTGCCGAAAACGACGGATTGCAGCCAAATATAATCCTCCGATTGCTTATTACTATAGATTACCCAATGATGGCTGAAATCACCCAAATAAAGTCAATAGTTCAATCATCACAATAATCATATAACATTGTCGAACACTGTCAAGAAAAACCGATTGCAGCTGAATCCATTTCTTCCGTTCCTTATTACCAGAGATTACCCGATGGTAATCGAAGTCACCCGCAAGAAGTCAATAATCCAATAACCACAACAATATTCTAACATCCTCGGACACACCGCAAACGAACGATTGCAGCCAAAAACGCTTCTCCTGTTGCTTATTTCTATAGATCAACTAAAAAAAGTCAATTACCCCATATTTCTCTGAAATAATCTTAGATTTTCGAAAAGTATCAATTGTAGCGGAAGTCTCTTCCTCACATAGCCCAGAGGAATCAGAAAAAAACGTGGATATAATTAGTGACAGATTTTGGCATAGTTTATTGTATTTGTATAGAGTTTAGGAATATCACCCTTAAGTTTATTCTGATTAAGAGGTCAAGAACAATGTCAAATTGACGATGTAATGAGCAATAATCGTTAAAAATGGACATAACAGCCCCTTGAGATTTTCTGCTCGGCCCGCATGACTTATTTGGTAAATAGACAGATTCACAACATGAATTGTATTTAGAACATTTAATTTTTTATCCCAATAATGTATCTAAGATATAGAATTGTAGAATTGTAAAATATACAGTTTTATAATAGTCTGGTCTATATTTACAGTAATCTTTTACTTCCATTTTTTTCTCCTACAATATTAAACAGGTGAAATGAATTATGAAGGTTGTCTAACCGCATTTTTCTATCCATAAAATCATAAAATCTATTTTACTGCACTCTGAACAATCGTCACACGGATACCCAATTGAATTAATGTTTAAGGAATAGCTTCCTATTACTCATATACAGTTTATAAGGCATGTTTTATAATTGTTCCAACTTTATCTCTAATATCTATTGCCCACCATGCCAGGCCCGCCCTGCCACAGTCCCCAAGGGATCCTTTACGCTTACAAAAAACGAAAAATGATGTGGTTTTTCTTGTGATTAAAAAGGGTCTGTACAGATACATTTAGTATTTTTGAGTGCAAAATCATATATATGTAACAAAATATGGAAAAATTTGGTTTAAAAATTTATTAGTGATAAATGCAGTACTTTTAAAGTTAATAAAAGCCATTAGGCATTACTCAGAATGCATTACATAAGGGTGGACTTGATATGTATTCAATAAGTATGTGTTTTTTAGTGTGTATACGTAAATACCATTTGTTTAACGATAAAAATTCCTTATAAATGTAATTTTATTATCGTTCAAAAAAACATTCATATTTATATTCTATCACTTAAAATCATGAAAAACACCACTCCAAACAATATTTTCTATTTCTGGAAAATTTTCTTATTTATTTCAGATAAAAAGATTCGGAGGATTTCTGCACCAAGATAGTGCAACATACAATTGACCGAGAGAAAATAATAGCTTCTTTAAGTATAAACCTAATTTATTGAAAATGTGTCATTGTGACTTATTTATAGTCATAGAAACTGCTAACTGTAAGGGAAATCATTTTCTGTATCAAATAAGAGGTAATCGAGAGACAGTGCCTATGGATAGTTCTTGGATAAACATTATGTTTCCAATTTTTTCATCAATTATAATTTCAGCCTTGATGTTATACTTAAATAATTATGTTATCCTAAGTGTTGTTCCGTCCTATAAACCATCTGAAATACATAAATTTCGAATCAGCATTACAATAGCGTCTATTTTTATATCAAGTTCATGAGGCGGAAGACCTCCTCGAATATAATTTCATTAGAAAATCAATGTATATTTTATCATTAGTTCCATCAACTTTCTTATAAGTTGTATGATCTACACTATAATAAGCAACAGTTCCACCAGTCCTTGGGTTTAAAATTTTGTTACTAATGAATACATTCATTCACTATGTTATGTCAATATAACGCTACTTATTGAAGTATTATTCACATTACTGAATGTTTTCGAACAAATATCATATGTTATCCATTTTATTGGAATTTTATGAGCAGTTATTTTTCCATCTTCAATTTTTAAAAGTAACGATGAAAATTTGTCATCGTTTGAACCCATATTCTTTTGCAATTTTCAAATATTAAAAAGTGACAACAGATAGAAAAATTGTATGGTTTCTATAATAATAATTATTATTATTTTATTTCACTTTCTTACAATAAGTAAAGTTTGACAAGAATCACCACCAAGAATTTAATATTTTCCTTTAAATGAAATATTATTATTCGATGAATCACCCAATGTACGATCAACGATTTCTAATGCTTTCTTAGGTATTATGCAACAAAAAGTCACAATAACTCTGCACAATGTCCTGCAGAAAATCTTGCAGCAAATCCTTCCTTTCTACGAGGATGGTTGGGTAAGGAAAAGACATCTTGTAAGTGTAAAAAGTATTCTCGACGTATAAATCTTATACTGATATTAGAGAAGTCAACTTTATAATTTTAACAGTGCGATCCTGATAAATAATCAAGAGGTTGGTCGTTCCAAGGATGATTTTGACAACTAACGAAATTTCAAACGCACTGGAAGCATTTGTTGATTTAGCCGTGATGCTCATAACTATCAAAACATATCAATCGAGCAATATAAATTATAGAAAAATAACGAATAATACAGGATTTGACGAATCGTAATTTGCAATTTTGATATACTTACTTACTAGAATGAAAAATGTCGCTATATTCCGATACTTTTCAAATCGATGCACAATCATCAATTTAAGTCTATTTTTTAGCCTTTAAACTACGGCTAAAAAAAAGAAAATAAATAAATTTATTAAATTTGACATTGATACAAACTATTTTTCGAAATTTATCTTAAAGTAAGTGTATTTTATGTATGATTTGTAACTGCTCGATAAAAGGACGTTAAAGTTGAGACTACAAATAAAGTTACGAGAATTTAAATAATTGTGTTTTATTAAAAAAATTTCTAATACATATCCTGATTAAAAAGTCAATTTTAACGTTAAAAAAAATTAAACAAATGCAAAATCAGTGATGTTTGTTTACTGTGTTTAAAATATTTATGCATAAAATAAAATTAAAGTCAAATGGCTGCAATTTCTGTCGGAAAAATGATAAGTTTTATAATTGAAAACACTGAAAGTATGAATTGGATGGATAATAAAAAGTAGATGAATGTGTTCGTAAGCAGTGCTTTTATTAATCATATGATAATAGTAAGAGGTATTATTTACAAAAAATGTCATGTTGAAAATAACAGCTACTTTCTCCTCGTGTTCAGGAACCTTAGGTATTGTTTTTACATGGATTTTTTTACACAATAAAAATTCAATAAAAATATTGTTTGATGAGTTGCGGACCCAATAGTATGCATGTAAAAGGCTTTATTGGAACTTATTTTAATGAGACATGAGCTACCCTTCACTCATTTATGGAAGAAATTATTTTTGAATGAGAGATTTTTAATCTTCTCATACCGAAAAATTTTAATTTCCGGTAAATTATTTGCAATCTTATCAACTCTACGAGTTGTTTTCACCACCTTAAGTAAAATATTTTAACTTCGGACCATTTTTCCTATACTCTGTATTATATAAACTGGAAGCTCTAGAAAGAATCGGTAGGATTGGACAATTCTTTTTAAAGATATTTTATATATAGAAAAAACACCCGTTTTGGCCCGAATTTAAATTTTACGTTAATATTATCTAATTTTATCAACTTTAAGGGTTGACGTGATCCCTTACGTTACTACATTTTCAAAATTACGAATAATAATTTAGAATATTTATTTACGTTTGCTCAGGTGTGAAAATTTTTTTTTAAATTTTTTCTGACATAAAGTATTTTATATCACTTAGGGGTAAATTCATCCACTTTAACGTAACTAAATCAATTATTCTATGTATTTTTGAATACTTTCTAACGTCTCTATTAAATTTTTCTGATTTTTTATGGGTCAAAGAAAATTTTTTACTTTTATTTAGATATTTTATAATTTTATCCACGTTAAAGGTTGGCTTTACCCGTTACGTCATTAAATTCTTGAAATTATGTGTATTATTTATAAAGTTTATTTACGGTTTGCCAAATAAAGAAAACAATTTTTTTTAAATATCTTTTTAAATTTATTCGGTTTTATCTCATTTTAGGGTACTTTCATCGCCGTAAGACTTGACTAAATCATTTATTTTATTTATTTTGGGAGTTCAAATCGGACCTCGAGCGCGAGCAGACGTGTTTTGCTATAGCTCTTCGTAATGAGCAATGTAGTGTCCCTTGTGTAATGTAGTTTATCACAGTGTCCTAGCTTCTGAAAAATAGCTATTTTACTGTGTCAGCGTGTGTATAATCACTTTCTTTTTTTGAGTTCTGGTGAAAGTAAACTGCGTA
>JAPYYV010001152.1:0-25822 GCA_030522625.1 Copidosoma aretas
AAAAAAAAAAAAAAAAAATAGAAATTTGGTCGGAACGTAGGGCTGTCGGAAAAATGTCCGTCAGAAAAACGGCGTCGGAAAAAAGACCGTATACCACGCATGCTATATATATCTGTATTATATCTGCTTTGAGTATATGGATATCCCTATATGTTCCAAGTATAGGTCCTGTACGGCTTCCATACTGTACGGCTACCATACCCTGTCCATACACGCCCCTAATCACACGTTCCATACAGACACTGTCAGGCGTTTCAGATATAATCCGTATGCTAGCGTATGGCAGCCGGTAAGCTAATTTCTGATCGGGTGATCTCGTGCATACGAGCCGTGTACCGTGTCGACTCAGCCAAGAGCTACCTCTGTGAGTTAGCTACTTATCACTTCCTTCTATACTGCGGTTTGTAACCTAATTTTAATTTTAAGATTCGTTATCTGTTTTTCTATGAATTTGATCAAATATTTTTAATATAAATTTATAAACTATTCAACAAATAATTAAACAAGTTTTAAAAATTTTTAAAATTAAATTTTTACAATTACAACCTTTTTTAATAATCTGTGTATAAATACGATCTAAAATTGATGAATTATGTGATTAACGTTGTGTCTTATTCTTTTAAAAATTGATTATTCGTGAATGAGGTGATTTTGGAGTTGCGTTACATTTGCTTACATGTAATACTACCCGATTTAAGGCTAAGCAGTACTACTCGATGTTTATTATCATAATTTGAAGCAAGATAAGTCCTTTATTTATTAATTCTTAAAATATTTTTTGAAACTATACTAAATCACCCAATATCCTAATTTCAATGATAATTATACAACCTTCGATACATCACTGTGGGTTATTTATGGGGCTCCAGCGAGCAGTAGTACTAACGAGAAAATATTTGTGTTAGTTGGTATCACTGCTGTAAGAACGTATTTGTGAGCACCGTCGTATATATATAGCTTTATAGAAATAAATTATTAACTGCTGTCACGTACATTACGTATAATTACAAAATTTATTTTTTGTAGGAATAATGAATAAAGTTTTGAATAAAAATTGACTGTAAGTCATCCATATCAGTACACGATTACAAGGACTTAATAAAATACAGTTTCTTCGTAAATACTTGCAGTACAATGTTAAAGTATTTAAAAGCGCATGCCTCGCGTCTCAACAAAAAAAAAGATGTGTTTCTTCAACTACCTTCACTCTGCTTACGTTTTGAATTACAATATCAATTATTAATTAATGAACAGTTTGAGCGAGCAAATATATTTAGTTGTTTGGTACATAATATAAAGTGAAAACCTTTTATATGCCATGTTTAACTTCTTTTACATAGCTATTAAAAGCAGTTCTATAAATCATCTCAGAGAATTTTCTTCTGAATTTATTATTCTCTTGGTCAAAGATCCTAACCTCACACAAGTCAAGAATATGTTAAAATTCATGTTTGCTGGGCTATTGCCCATCCAGGGTCATGACTATTAGTTGATCTAAGATGTTCATTCATACGAACACATAAGAGTCTCTTGCTCTGGCCAATGTAGCACACCCCACATTCACAGAATACAATGTTAAATATGCTACTAATCTGCCCCGACGGAGTTCTATTCTTTCCTAATCTAAAAATGTCTCTAAACTCACACGTGTTGAGAAAAATTACTTTGATATTGAATGTGGAAAAAATTTGTCGAATATTACGTTCTAACGGTGAAAATATCGAAGTACTAGGAATGTAGGTCTGGCGGAAGTCTTATCAGTGTTTGGAGTATGAGGTCCTCTTGATGGATCATATTTTCAAAATGTAAATTTTTTTAATTTGTGAAATTTTAAATTTAGATCAGTTTTCTGCCATATGACATGCACATTACATGCATATATTATCTTATAAATTCGTTTCCCATCCTCTTTCTCTCCTCCCTAACAGCATTACCCCTCTATAGACGCTACACAAGCTATGCTTCTTCCTTTGTTTTCTCACTATAGTGCTCCACACCTTAATACCTCCTAGACACTTAGTCGTTATAACTTATCATTTGTATTTATGCTTTTACGGTTCTTTTAATATTATCTGTCTTCCTTCTTTTGATATTCCTCGACACATGTTATATTTATTGTAATTTTCGCACTGCGTGCCATGTAATTTTATGTTAGCCCCTCGCATGTATTGGTTGTAAAATTGTATTGGTGTGTAGATTTTTAATTTCATTGTTACTTGTACATTTACTTATGCGATTTTTAATGTTATTTATATTACGTAGCATGTAGCCCTCAGGAGGACATCCGAAAAATGTTGAAATATTGGCGTACCTAATTTGATGAAAATATAGTCATGCCATATCTTCTTAATTCGTAACTGTAGTTATTGATTTTACAACAAAGGAGGAAGTGTTTCAAGGAGTCTTGTACCTTACTTTGTATTTTGTATCGAGATCAAGTATTAGGATCTCTCGTTATCTGGTTCATAATTCTTATCACTTCCAGTTACATTGTACTGGTCTGCGTCTGTATATTTGCCAAATAAGTAGCGCGGGAAATTAAAAAATGCCAAGGGGCTATAAAGAAGCAGCTTCGGCTGCAAACAGTTGTTTTCGGAAATGTTCGACGATGTTGGAGGGCTTTGGTGGGAGGGTTTGTCTGTAATCGGAATACTTTGTCTGTGTTCGGCAGAGTTCGGCGATATACTGTTTTTTTGGGTGACTTTGGCTATCTTCGGGGATCTACAACAATGAGCATCAGGTAAAAATTTCTAAGTTTTTGAGAAGGGGTCGGCAAAACCTGAAAAATTTCTAATTTTTTAAAGGTGGGGAGAGAGGTCGAGATTAGGGGGTTGAAGAGCGGAGATGGGGCGGGGTGGGCACTGAGACATTGAAACAAATGTTTTTACGTGAAATCACGGTGAAAACAATCGAATTTTTAAAGGTGGCATAAGGGGTTTGGGAGACTGGAGTAGGGGTGGGTGAGGGTGGTACACAAACAAATTACGATCATACGATAGTAAGATATATCGTCTTACAAATAAATCAAAACAATATGAGATTAAGCGCACAGTTATCAGGATAGAAAAGTTGCATTATAAGACGCACTGTGAAAAAAAGTACATACGCTAGCAGGATTATCTAGATAAGTTATAATAATGCTTTCGTGATATTTTCTGAATTGTAGTAACTATCATATACAGAATAAGTTTGGAGTGCAAGAAAATCTGACGAATAGGCCAATGATTTGTTATCAATTACGGCTTAATAGCGAAACCAATACGAACACATATAATAAAAATGTCTGTGTGGAACAATTTCCTGCTAAAAAAATTTAAGATGATCAGTGCATTGTTTATAAAACCTGGATGACATGTAGTCAGCAGAAATTTATATGGTTCCGTTGCTTACAATTGAAATGATGGATTAATAATTAATAAGGCCAAGCAAACATGTGCTCAGGATTGACCATTTGTAGTGCTAATGTCGTAGTAATATTATTGATGAAATCACGAGAAAATGGACCGCTTTGAGTAAGTTGGTATGTTGGCTCATATTAATAATACTAATGTTATTAATTAAACCGCAAGAAAATCAAGTAATATGGGTATATACCTACTAATAGTTCATATGTTATTTATAATAATGTTATTTATTTAGCCGCAAAAAAAATGAGTGCTTCGTGTCACCTAGTATTATTTTGTATGTTATCAATAATAATTTGTTTAATTAAAATGCAAGGGAAGTCCGTCCTTTGGGTCAACTGGTATGAGTTCTTATGTTATTAATAATAATGTTATTATTTGAAACGCAAGAAAAGAAAGTACTCGGGAGCACATGGTATTCGTTCTTAGGTTATTATTATTAACGGTAATAATTTACCCGCGAGATAATTAAGCGCTCAGGGTCACCTGGTATTTGTTTTGGTGTTACTGATGATAATGATATTAATCAAAATACGAGAAAATTAAGGGCTCTAGATCACAAGGTATTAGATCTTATTATATCAATAATAATGCTTATTATTAAAACGCTAGAGACGATAGCACTTTAGATTAACTTTTACCAAATTCTATGTTATCATTAATAATGTTATTAATTGAATCGAGAAAAAATTGAGTGCTCTGGGTCACCTGGTATTAGTTCTCATGTATTTAATAATAATGTTCATAATTAGAACACTAGGAAAGTTAGCACTCTGGATCATATGATATTCGTTTTTACGTTATTATTATTACTGGTAATCATTTACCCGCGAGAAAATTGAGCGCTCAGGGTCACCTGGTATTTGTTTTCGTGTTACTGATGATAATGATATTAATCAAAATACTAGGAAATTTGGGGCTCTATATCACATGGTATTAGATCTTATGATATTAATAATAATATTACATATTAAAACACCAGAGATGATAGCGCTTTGGATTAACTGTTACCAATTCCTATGTTATTATTAATAATGTTATTAATTTAATCAAGAAAAAATTGAGCGCTCTGGGTCACCTGGTATTAGTTCTCATGTATTTAATAATAATGTTCATAATTAGAACGCTAGGAAAGTCAGCACTCTGGATCATATGATATTCGTTCTTAGGTTATTATTATTACTGGTAATCATTTACCCGCGAGAAAATTGAGCACTCAGGGTCACCTGGTATTTGTTTTTGTGTTACTGATGATAATCATATTAATCAAAATACGAGAAATTTAAGGGCTCTGTATTACCTGGTATTAGTTATTGTGTCAATTATAATAATGTTATTAATTCAAATCCAAGAGATTATATTACTTCAGATTAACTGGTATCAATTCTTATGTTATTATTAATAATGTTAATAATTAACTGCGAGAAAATTAAGTACTTTGGGTTAGCATGATTCAGGTTTTGTGTTATTTATTTAATGTAATTAATTAAAATTCGAGAAATGATAGCGCTCTGGATTAACTGGTATTAACTCTTATTTTATCTATCAGAATGTTTTAATAAAAACGCATGGAAAGTCAGCGCTCTGGTTCACCTAGTATCAGTTCTTATGGTATTAGTAATAATGTTGTTAATTAAAACGCCAGGAGATTTAGCACTTTGGGTTGTGAGGTGTTTGGTTTAAACTAATAGAGTAGGTAAGCAAGTTAGTTGGATTACCTTGGATTAGTCGCTTAACACATAGTTTATTTGTCTAATAATCAATACTGAAGGCAAGAAAGCCACTTTGATTGATTAGGATTGATTACTCAGGATACAGTTCATTGAGTTAACTAATTCTGATTTAGCAAAGCGAGTCCACAGGCTCATCTGGTTAACGTATTTAAAATTTGTCAAATTGAGCGTATAGCGTAGTTTTGGACGTTTGTACTAAGTGCTGATTGGTCTAGATCGTTTATTGCAATATTTGTATTGATATTTGTATTTAATTTATAGACAGTTAATAGATAAACCATCGAATACATATTCGTTAAAATGGAATGATTTACACTTTTTAGAATGGCGCAATATATATATATATTTAAATTGAACCATCGTTTTGATGATAAATGTATCAGTTCTTTTATTTGCAATAGATTAGTCGTTTTTCTAAATTTAGACACTTACGATTTTTAATTTACTCGTGTATTTCGACAAGAACTTTGCTTTTTCCAAAGTACAAATTAAATTTTAATACCACCTATTTATATCATTTTTGCTAATTTTTGTTATTGTTGTGGATATATTGTACTCCAATTTTTAATTTCTACAATAATTGCGATAAATGTTTATTCTTATAATTTTTTATCACAATTAATATTGTCATTGAAGCAATCTTAGGAAAAAAGGTCCTATAGAAGCTACATAAAAAATAATAATAAGATTTTCAACAAAGCATAGTAGAGAATTTGCATGCAGCGTGACTTGGGCAAGCAATAGTTCATACAGCTAGAGTGATCTGGATTGACTGTATATTGATTATAATACCGTTTAAAAACCACGAGTTAATTAGGAAATAAATTATCTCACGAACGTGCTAATCAAATTCTCATTTAAATCTATATCACGTGACTAAGACATTACTTCTTCTGAATTTTTAGAGGTTTATTGCCTTAAAAATGCGTGACGTAAAAAATTAAGTTAAGATGTCTGTTAATCACATTTAAATACGCTTTGTCCGAAACCTACAGTCAACTGTCAGAGTGACTTACTTAAAAAAGTATTTTATTGTCAATGACCAGAATTCTTCGCGCAACGTCTGGAAATCCACCAAAAGTGATTTGGACACAATGTGACGTTATATTACTTTTAATGAATGCTACGTAGCCATGTTGTGATTCGTGGTGTTAAAGATAATAATGTTATTTCGGCATTTTGCACACAAGTGAAAACCAAACAAACCCCAGAATATTTAGAAGTTTTCACGTCATATCACGTGATATCATTTTGAATGTGACTTCAAATTCCAATGAATTGTTACTAATTTACTTGAACATTTATAAAAAAACTTCTTACACGCGTACCAGTACCCCATTGAATAAATGAAAAAAAATTATTCAGAAAACTGTCAACTCTTCTATTATATGTATGTACACTTAAAATATTGCGGCATACATATAGCGCCATGGATGGTGTAGCAGACGCCTCATGTACTCGGTTCACTAGCTCGTACCGGGTCACTGTACGAATCGAATTTTCTGAGTGTATTAATTTTGTATCGGAGGTGAAGATGGAGGGCTATAGTGCTGTTGAAAAAGAGATGGTGGTAACTAGAGGTGAATTTGATTATCTTTCGTTAACATTAAAAACGCAGGCAATATTAAACAAGAACGGAAGGAAGGAAGAGAAACAAGAAATTATCATGACATAATATTATGCAAAAAAAGTAAAAAATACGAGTATTATAAAAGACTAAAAGAAATAGAAGAGAAATCTTTGAATTAAATAATTAACCAAGGTAAAATAAATATTAAACAAATATGGAATAGTTTACATCATGCAACTACACAGAAAGCAAGGGAACAAATAAAATTATATCTAAAGAGGGAAAAGATTTTTTAATTGATGGACTGGTTATTTAAATCATTTAGCATAAATACAAATCACAGGTAACATGAAAAAAGGGTAAAAAAACGAGTACAGAAATTGAATCATCGACTAAAAAAAAAGGTTAACGAAATTATCAGGGATAGAAAAAATAGAGAAAGCCGATAAAAACTAAGAAAAAAGCGGAAAGAGGAAATTTCAGTCATTTTTGGAAAATACAAACCGAAAAAAATAAGGGATGGGTATTAGAAAAAATTTTCAAAAGTCTGCTCAATATCTGCATAATCAAATTAACAAACATACTTAATGGGTTGGAGTAAAAACACAAATAATCGACGGGTGGAGACTGTAGAGATGATGAAAGAAAAAGGGATTTGAATGATAGACTATTGGCTCTGTTATGAAAAAAAGCATGGGGCACATATTTCTATGTGAAGAGGCAGGAAAAAAAAATTAGAAAAAATAATAAGTTTAGTCAAAAATATAGGGTTTAAATATAATAGAGAGATGTACAGATACAAGCTATAAAAATATTTCAAGGAAATCAGTAAATTATTTTTAAAAATATTCAGGATCTTTAGAAAAAATAGGTAAAAGTGTGATCGCAGAGTGAAGTTTAAACGTTGAATTATAATATATACTTTTTAAATTTAGAGAGACTGATCATTTTCAAAGTAGCTCTCACATGTTTGTATGTAATGTTAAAAGATAATTAATAGTGATCTATGTTGTAAGAATTCTGTATTAGATACTATTGGATATTGTTAATAATATTAGTTTTATTACACGGGAAAATTAATTTCACGTAGTATTGGCATGAGTATAAATAGGGTAAGTGGTTGATAAAAAACATAACAAGAAACAAATGAATAAATATAAAAAAAAGTTTTCGTGTTTTAATATTGAAAAAAAATTTTTAAATATAATTATCTTATGAGCTGATACTCAGAATTAATTTAAGCATTTTTTAAAATAACAAAAAAAGCACTTAAACACTTCTGTAATAATAATGATTCAATAAATATCAAATAAATATACAGGTGCATCAATAATAAATACGGATTTTAGTCATCAGGCTCAATCTTAAAGTTTTCGTGGCGTTAAAGGTGAAGCCTCTAATTAGATTGGCTGTTGACTATGACATAGCTTACACTTAATTGATAGCTGCCTTTAAAGTGCGCGAATTTTAAATAGAGTATACAATATAGATCTTATGACAAAATATTGATCATCACGTGACTAAAGCCTTTTTATTGGTCGTGTGATTGGTCAAGACTAAGCAACAGTGGGAAAATTAATAAACTGTATCATTGTGAATAAAAAAAAACACGGTTAAAATTAGTTAAAATTACCTTTTAAGTCATTATAAGAAATATTTGATCAAAGGTTGGGGGTTGGCGTGCGAAGTGCGCAAGGAGCAGAGCTTCCTAGTACTAATAAATTAGTAATCATAGTTTGACGAATATTTAAACTTATTTCTTTGAATATGTTTGTCTAATTTTCAAGGGATTATTTGTGTTTAATTTGGTTGTCTAGGTGTGCATGTATTAAATAATAAGTTCTTCAATCAGATATTTAAAATTAAGAATAAAAATAATATAATAAAGAAGTTTCACTAGTATAATTATATATATATATATATATATATATATATACATATATACATCAGCATCTTTGCGTTACGTAGATTATGTCATACAATCATGTAAAAGGATATAAAAGTGTGGCTATGTGTTCTGCTTGTAGCTAAGGCCCGGATACCAGTAAAAAAAAAATAATCTAATAACATAAACGCGCACACGTGTAATTTGTTTGAAACATGTATAAGTTGGCTTTTCTAAAAGAAAAACGTTAGAAATATACTGTTAATGCATGTCGGTAGATCGCGGGAATAGTATTTGTCAAAAGGCCCTCTTATTAACTGATTTAAGCGCACTTAGTATACCATCTAGTGCTTTAACGTTACTGACTACTCTACTTGGACGATTTCTCATCGCTTAATTATTTTTTTAGCTATTTTTACCTAAAATAACAAGAAGTCCCACCTAGCTGGTATTTTGAGAATCCAACTAAGTTAAAGTTCATTGTAAATTATTTGCGAATCGAAATAGAACAGTTACATCTCGTGATCATGACAAAGTACCAAGATACAGATTAACTTAGTTGTCACCTTCATTAAATAGTAATCCATTATATGACTTTGGACTTGTACAGAGCCTCTGTAACAGATAAACAGCCGCAGGTCTTGTAATTGTTTTAGTCACTATTGAGTTTGAAAAATAAATCTTCAAGGATTACTCGAATTTGTAGGTTATGCAGTGTTAATGACGAAAGAACTTGATTTTGCAAGCTGAATGTTAACAAAAACTATAAAAAGTCCCATGTTTAGTTTTATATTTTAAAGGCTCTGTCATAATTTGAAGTTCTTCTATAAACTGATTTTCAAGAAACGTCAAGTCTTAAATGATTGGGTCCTCAGTACATATAATTGCGAGATGTAGCTTTTCTCTCTTAATTGGTAACGGATTGCAACAAATTTGGGTTTTATCAATCGCGTAAAGTACCTGCTAAGTGGAAATTCTTATCAGTTTGTGTAGACATAGATATGGAATACTTAGATAATGAGATATCATCAAGGAGAAGTAGCTGATAAGGTAGAAAGTCTCGGTTTTGTAATGAGTATCCCCAGATGTTTGAATTTTTTTTTTTAAAGACACTATAAAAATTTTGTTACTTAATGACTAAAACTATATGTTCATACTAACTTGTGAGGCCTCATCCACCTGTGTGCTCTCTGCGCCGAATCCTGACGCCCCATTGATGACTTTTAGTAAAGCACTTGATTTTTGAGAAGAGTTTTCCAATAATTATATGTGTGGTAATTCAACCCTATCAAAGATTTATTGCAAAGCGAACTTTAATTTTAATGTCTTAAATGATGTAAAGGTAAGATACGAAAGGTTAAACGATTCTGTAATTGCTGAACTTAATAAAGCAGAATATTTAAGGAGAGTTTTGCTCACTGTACTCCATTTATATTATTAGTAGAGTCCTTTTTTAAAAGTCTACTGTAATAAAGCATTTGAATTATGTATTGCATTATTTTTTAAGCAAAATTTAAAATGTGAAATATTCGGTTGAATAATGTAACTCTAACATGATTTTAACCATGCGTAGAAAACAATTACTTTTGAAATGACTCAAAAAATTTTTCAATATTATTATTTAGCATTTCTTTACATAATTCAATAATTTTTTGAAATATTTTCGAGTTTTCCGAAATATACATAAGTTTTAAACGTGCATGAGCTGTAGTTGAAGAGTATGCTGCTTCTTTTTTATACGTTCACGCTACCTAAATTACGTTATTGATTGCGGGACAAAAATTTTCTATGTACTCGTATCATTACACAATATCTTCAATATTTCTTTATAATAATTAGCTGCGCTAGTTTAGGGTGAAAATTCTCGCTAGCCAAATCCACACAAAAACGATTTTTAACAATATATTGCGACTCAATGCAGACCTAGTTTCTTTTAATGTTACTTATATCCAATCTAATACGATCTTTCTTTTTCACAGCCATCAATATATTATCATCTTTGATCTTTCTTTTTTACGAAGTGAGGCCACTGGAAGAGGTTTAGGCTGAGAATAAAATATGTTAGATAACTCTGAAAAAAATATTTTTTTTTAAGAACATTATATGTGCGCATAAATTTTATCAATATTGTTTACATACTTAAAATTATGGAAAATTTTTTTTAATTCCACAATTAAACATAGGCTCTTATGGAGGCCAATAGTTAAATTGTATTCGAACTACCATTTAAATATATTGGAACTTTTTAAAAACATTAAAAAAATTATTATGTTCTTGAAAATTACATAATTCTTTTCAGCGTTACCTAACAATTTTATTTTTTGCTGGAAACTCCTTAACTTCTGCCATATTTTTGTATAACATCTGATGTACGGTGTCTTAACGTTTTTATAATCCATACCTTGGTACTGAAGCCTTTTCTAGTTCTACGGATATTCACGTACCAATCATTGCTCCCTTTCTCGCACTTATGGATGAATTTTTTCTAAGAAGAGGATTCCATACATGTGCGGCCCAATATAAAAAGTGATCAACTACTTATTTTCATCGGAAGTACTGGATACAGTAGATTTCACAGTGGTCAAATTGTAAATTTTTTCATTCTCTTTGACCTTTTTTGTTAAATTATTCAAAGTTTTTCCTGATCATTCTAAACGTTTATTCTCAATAAAAGTATTTGGGTATCTATGTGGATATATATATGTACCTATTATAAAAATATGGAGGTCCAGCGTGCATGTATAAAGATATTTGATTTTTCTAATATCTTTTTTCGCTAAATTTTGTTTGTTAACTTTTGATTACAGTTTTCCCACAACTCTTGATAAAAATTTATTTTTGTATAAATTTTGAAATAGGTCATCAGGAATACGAAGAATACAACTGTGGTAATAAAATCCGTAAAATTGGATCACGGTGCATATCGTATTTATCTTCCGTTTTTGAGATTTTAGATAACCAGCAATAAGAGCGCCTTTCAGTAAGCGATATTCTCCTGATCTACTAGCGTAGAAAATTTCACTCTTCTCACTCCTTTATTCTACAAAAGCAAACATATACATTTTTTAGCTTGCGCGAGCTTTCGCAATACTTTAAACAATCGGATCTAGTCTTTTAACATTAATGAAAGTCTTCTGACATCTTTGCAGGCTTTACGCAATTTTTTTACCTCTTCTACGAAGTAATTCTTTAACTCTATAAATAAGCTGTTCTTCGCATTCTCCTTACACGTCATATAAGAATTTCATTGTTAAAACTCTGTGAGTTCAGCCATAATCATCGTATATAATGCATAGAAGCGTTAATCTGGAATGGGGACAATAATTTTCGTCGCCCACCCTTTATTTTTATATATAATTTTTTAGCAGGGTTAAACATTTTAAAAGATTATCCAAGTTCGATGGTCAGTTATATAAACTATTGATGAATCTGGTTTTACTTTTCACATAAAAAAAATAAATTACCTAATAAGAATAACCTCTAAGGTGCCTTCTATATAATCTGCCCTGCATTCTAGTTTTTATTAGGCATCGATCATTTTATCATTTGGCTGAATACAAATAACCGAAGTAAAAGTATTACTCTGTTATCTTGCGGCAAAATCAATAAATTTTTCTGAACACTCTTAGCTATCAATAATTAATTGTTCGACATCGCAAGATGGCCAATTGCGTGGAGGTTTTTTTTTACTTTGTTTATACATAAATTACATTGCACTTGTACTTTGCAGAAAATAAGCACACATACGTCAGTATAATCAGATATTGCTACGTTTTATCAAGTTTTAGAATTGTATTGATAGTATGAATCTTTTTTTTAGTATGTAGAAGATATTTGTTGTCGTAATAGGCTGCATGATATAAGTAATGTTAATTTAGTGTATACTGCTACATTGTTCACGATACTATGATTTGTTACAGGGCTAACCTTTAACGATTTATTAAATTTCAAAATTAAATTGTTTTATAAATGCTTTTTAGTGCACATTTGTTGGTTTTCGTTCTCAAAAGTAATCCTTCTGCTTTATAATTATAAAATTAATAAGACAATAATTATACTGCATATTTAATTAATAATGTCATCTTTGCATTACTAAGTATTAAACATTTCATTGAACAGAGCCACAGACAACATTGGTTTACTGACTATGTGCGATCTACTGTATTTATGCTCTGTTTATAATTATATGATATATACTAACATTAAGTTCTTAACTGGCTTATATATTGTAAATTAAGCTCGAATCGCTCGGTACTCGCTCGCAAATGACAGGACTTCGTATTTATGCTTAAGATGTGACTACACGTGTACTTTTTTAGCCATACATTATGTTAAAACTAGCTTTTTTCTCATTTTTGTTGCTTATTTAAGACAACTTTTTTACTAATAATCAGTTTTTATAGTATCTTTCTACGCTTTTTGCATTATTGTCACTTAGATACTACTTTTGCTGTTGAATATTCTTCAATAGCTGTTACACACTAATTATCAACCTTTTAATTGATATTATACATGAGGTTGTCTTTAAATATTGTTCAATTCACTTTAATAATCTGACTATTTTTTGCAACTCTATATAAGACGAGATTTTTTGTTTCTAATGGATAATTGACAACAACAGCGCAGCCCCTTAAAGTGAAGTGTTAATTACTAAAACTGAAATTTTTGTAAATTTCATACAAAAACTTATTGGACGGGAATCAAGTTACTCTGGAATACTTCAGTATTTGTAACAGTATTTAAATGCACATGACAGATTTGGCATCGTAATTAAAAAGTAAAATTGAGATTCGTATCCAGAAATCAAAGTTGATAAATTTGCAGGTAGACAAAAAAATTGTAATTGCTAAACTGAGCTTGGAAAATTTGGTAATAAAAGAACCAAAATTACAATAGCCGTCTATAAAAAGAATACTTAGTATTACCTAAAATTTTTAATGCATCCTATAAGATGCAGACCTTCACGGTTCTCTTTGTCCGATAAGTATAAGTAGTGATCTCTCACTAATTAAAAGGTCACCCAGGTAAAATCGCTTGTCATTATTGATAAAATGGCTAACTAAAATAGATGTTTTGTCTTAATTTAAGATGTGCATTTGAATTTATGGTTTTAGGATTATTATGCATACGAAATACGTATCTAAACACTTATTTCATGCATTGGTTAAGTGAACCTCTCGAAAAAAGAACCTGAATAATTTATTCTACGCATTGGACAATGTATGGTAGTGTAGAAAAAACCATTGCAAAGAAACTTGGGCATCTCATCATTCGGGAAATCGTGATACGGAAGAATGATCATTTGAAAAGTCAGCTCTTAAGGAATTTAACTGTTTTGGTAACGCTTTTCACGACAATAATGGGTAACCATTTATAAACTCGACCAATAAAAATTCACTAACTTCTTACTTTATGATGTGGCGTTTTTAGATATAACTTATAATATTAAATTGTCAAGAAAAGTCACACAGTGAGAAAAAAATTATAAAAATTACCGTGCCAGAACTGTAACCTGGTTGCATCCTATCGTTAAGGTATTTTTCATTGTTTAAAAATCAATTTAAACTAGTCAAAATAATAATTTTTCGCCGTAATCACAATGATTTTTTCTGTACAGTGTGGTAAAAATGAAATTGCCAAAAGCAAATAGACCCTAGAACAAAGAATGGAACCAGATTACCGTTCTAGCACACTATTTTTCATCATTTTTTTTTCTTAGTGTAGTATCAATGAGGCTACTAAGATGTAGAATATTAATGTACTTTCTAATATCTATAAAGTTAAATTGATCTGATTTTGACCTCCTTTATCAGGAATGTCAAAGTTATTTGATATCTTACCCAATAATTATTTCATGCACTTACTAGAAAATTAATCGATATCCCAAAATATATGGCTTATAATTGTCATTATACCTGTTCATTTGTGGTCTACTAATACAAGTCTTATACGACTATTTCTGTAATGAAAAAGGTAACTGCAAATTTCATGAATATTTTGACCGTGAAATTATGTGATTTTATTTAAATATCTGAGATTCTGTTTTTTAGAAAAGAACTTTTAACTTCAATTACGCACTTTGATAACAATTTTAGTTGGTATATTTCTATATTTTCTAACTTTACCTTAATGTTAAAATTTTCGTGTTCGTATTTTTACATTTTTTTTGCAATCAAGGTACATCTTATTAAATAATTTCAAGATTTACAAATACCTTATCATTTTCAACTATCACTCGTATCATAATTAAAGATCTTTTTCGTAGCATGAATTCATTTGCTCAATAAATTTCCGTTAAAGTGTTGATGCTTATATTTCTATTCAATGATGTTGAGTAACAAATTCGAGTGTCCTATATAGTTCGTTTTCTATCATACAAACATTTTTTTAAGGTATTATAGTCTTTCGTTCTCCTGCTCATACGTCGCACGCAACAGTATTGATTTTATTAAAAAATGAACGAAATGTTCCGTAAGTCACTGCCGGTTTCAGTCACTGAGGCGTATTTCCGTTTACAAAGTATACATATATTTTGAAATCCACGAAAAAAAACCCTCTTTTTTGGGTACTAAAAGTTGGAAAGATCTTTTCGTGGGTTACATTGTCCGAAAGCAATGAAACAAGTTCTAACAGGGCTTATTCTCTTCGTCTTGACCAGGTACATCCGAACTGGCCCGTGGGACACAGAAAATTTTCATCCTGAGAAGAGCTATAGCAAAGAGAACGCAGCCACGCAAAAATCGAATATTCGCAAAAATCAGACCTCTACTCTTTCAACTATAGCTTTGTTCTGGATCTAGTAAAAGTATTAGTTTGGAGAGCAATCAAAAGTGCGTGAAAAGACCATTAGTTTAAGCCCTAGTTGAGTCAAAGACGTTGAATAGGACTGCAGTTACGGGCAATCGAAATTTAGCAGCGCCTCTATGGGCCACAGCTTGTCTGCGATACTACCTCACTACACATAGCAAAAGAGGTTGTCGCTAAGTTTCAACAATATTTTGCCCAAAATGAAAATAACGTCTCCTTGAAAGTATTATTTACCACTCTAAAACCAAACATTTGACTGGTAGTACTGCGCAAATTTATTATAGAGATGGATCAAAAGTACAATATAAGTTTCAAAAATACAGTAAATATCTTATATCTAGCTAAAGTCACAAAACAGCTCCAAGAGAGATGGTCATGCATTATTCTAAGAATGAGATAAAAAATTACATTAAATTAGTACTGTGGTAAGGGACCTATTTTGCATAACAATGTGAGTAGGAATTAATTTATATTCTGTACTTTTTCCAATTTTTTGAAGAGCTAACAACGCTTTTTGAAACAATGTGCAAGGAAAATTTTATTATATATATATATATGGAGAAAAAAGATATCGAATTATATGGCAATAACAAAATCATTGATTTTCTAGGCTACTTATTACGAAAGAAATAAAATGCAAGCAAAGCAAGTAACGCTATACATGTTGGAATATTAATATGGATCTCGTGTGAAGAACGAGAGGACTGTATCTACTTTTCTTACGTTTTTGATCTTTTTCCATTCTACAGTGGAGAAGAATAAAGCTTAAGAATAAGTTGTCTGAAAATAATGGTAGTACAGAAGATATTAAGAACTAAAATCTTCATTAGAATCGTTATTCAAGTGAAACTACTGCTTTATCTTTGTAATTTCACAATTTGCTTACAAATTTTCTAATAGGAAGGTTGTTGGAATAATTTTTTTTTTTCTTCTGATAAACACAGAAAAATAACTTTTTTTCTATTGAGATGATAAAGTATCATTATTAATCAAGTCTTAAGTATAAAAATATCATCAATACGAAGGATACATTATTGCATTAGAAAAGACGCGTTTTCAGCATGTATTTTCGAATTCTATTTCTGTCTACTTAATCAAAAAAGTAGACTTTTTGTTATTCTACAATTATAAGCGATCGCAAGAGAATTTTGTTAAAACTCTTTAACATAAAGCAAGTACTTTCAATGTCATGTTACTTAATCATACAGCGATGAATAAAACTTAATTTTTTTTTTAAATGTTGGAGCCATATTCATATAATTGGGATGAAAAAATCCTTACTTTTGCATTCAAGATACAGATACAATCTTATGTCTAAAAAATAATGGTTATTGATGTGTACTTGTCCTGAATTCTTGATAATGTTTCCTTTTTTAGGTACTGGGTCAATGAATCAATATCGAAAGTAAGTGCAAGTGCAAACTGGAAAGATTCTCAATACATACTTTTTGACGCTGATGAAGGTCGAAAAATGCAAGACGGTTTGGATCAATTTAGAATAAACTGCAGTCTATCAAGCACAATTTTGGCCATTCAATATATTAACATTAACTTATCGCACACTTATTATAGAAATAAAAGTGCTGACTCACATTTGATGGTTAGATATTACCCTGATAAATTGTATAGCATCAGAAATATTTGGTATCTGCAGATTGATGAAAATTCTAACTATAGCGTATCGGGAATTTGCCATTTGATCTCACCAGTTTTAAATTATCGTACTTCTGAACTTAGATATTCTTTAAATTTGATTATGAATAATATTGTAAATGGTGCTTTCAACTTTTATTTGGATAGAAGACGATATACTGGACATGCGAATGGACATTTTAAAAGTATTAAAGAGACTATGGTAAGTCGATCAAATAATTCTATCAGCTATAGTTAAAGCTTTAACATCGAAAATATGATTTCAAAAAGTATAATAATAATAAAATTTGTCCGAAACATTAGGAATATATTTAAAATAATGACATAATTGCTAGAAAATTTCATCAGATTCATATTAAGTTGCTCCAGTGATTTACGGATCACTTAGGTTGCGTTTTTTGTCGGTCTTTGAGGTGTAGTGCAATTTTCAGCTCAAATTTGATCGTAGAAAATAAATTTCTACTTAAACTGTGTAATACACAAATAGATTATCGGAACTCTCTGAAACAGCTGGCCCTTAGACTAAGAACAGCATTTATATCTTGTAGTATTTCGTCTTTTTAACCATATCCACGCCACATGTTTCAAGATAATAACCGCATATAACTCTAATAAATTAATTTAAATAATAAAATCTAAGCTTTTAAGCTCTATCTCACGTGAAAAAATTTAGATCCGGAACCTTTCACTTCCTTGTCTCTATTGCGCAATATAGAAGTCATATTAGTACGTATGTCCAATTGGCATCCACGCTATTCAAATAGGCTTATAATTCTGGTCATTGTACCCTTGATTGCATGATTACTGTCTTGGCTAAAGCTCCTTCAAGATGCAATTGTATTAAAACACGTTTAAACTAAATGTCTCTATTTTTAGGTTTTTCAAGCTAACGAGAGTTTTGGAGCTGTATCGAGTTCTTCTCTCTTTGAATGATCTGTGTAAGAAATTTATTGTATGCTTATTATTTCATCTAAATGTCTTTAATCAAAATATTAAGGATGTTGGAACTTGCTATCAGGGACATCAGAGAGTTAATAAGCTGACAGTTTTTTTCCAAATGCTTATAAAAAATGTTCTTGCCCTTTCATCCTACAGTGGTCTATGTTATTGAAAAATTCAGCAAGATAAAAATTCAGAAAATAAAGCATTAAGTTTACCAAGCATCCCACTTGTTCCAAGATTTGTTTATTATCTTCCTCACTAATTTTCTGTGCTGTGAACTATTTTCTCAAAAGTAACTCTGGAAAACTCTGCCAAGCTGCTTTTTGACGATCATTTATCTCACTATTAGATACATCTTTAAATACATTTTAAATTCCAGAATCATCAAACACCTTGTCTTCAATACTTGCAACAGAAATTTCAGAAAATTTTGTTTAAAGATACTCGAAACATTCACCAGTTTTATTTAAAGCTTTGACTAACTCTTTACGAGATTAAGCCTTTGCAGATCAAGAACGATTTATGCTGCTTGTTATCTCCAGTATGCCATAAACTTAATTTAAAAGGGTGCTTGATTAGCTAGACTATTGCCTGAATCACATAAAGCACAGAGGCTTGTATGCTAAAATTGTACAAATGATTTTTCAGTATCTAGGTAACTGTCGATCTTGCTATCGGAAAATTTGCTTTTAGAATTATGTTTATTAACTTTAAATAATCCTGAAATTTGTTAGACGTTGGGGGCGTTTACAAATCGTGTGAGCTGTTTTTGGCAAATTTTCGACCTCCTTGCACATTTTGGTGAGTTATGGTAATATATGGCAAGACTTCTTCCCCCCCCGCCCGCCAATATCACTCAAGAATTTCTAAATACTTGTTCTAACGCTAGGAATTAAAGTGCATAAACATTATTTAGTATGCAATCAGGAGATAGTCTTTACTTTTCCAAAATATAATAGGTTACGTTTAATGACTAAGATTTAAAAGTTATATATTCTATCATATATTATTACACTGTCGCCTGGGATTACGACGACAGCGGCGGAGAAAAAAGGGGTAAAAGCGGAAAACCACGTGTTAATGGCACGAAAGTGGTTTGATACAGCAGAACGCTGTAACGAATAATCTTTTAATAGCATATAAAGCCAAGAAATAACAGGCTACGTCCAACTAACTTGCAAACATCTACTAACGCGTAATATAAATACACACTAATAAGTTTTGAGGTGCACTAAACTTTCAGAATATAACTCACTTAATGCAGAAAACGCCAACAGGCCAGCACACCACACGGAGCCCGCAAGTTGTACGCGGCTTGCACATATACACGCAATAAGCATGCGAAATCTTTCATGTATTAGACATTTATCTAGCTCCGGTGAGCACTTTCAAACCGGGTTCAGAATGGACAGCTGCTAAGCAGTATACACTTCACCTAATTGCATAATACGCACCTACCGTAGCTTGCAGACGGACCTAGCAATGACTCTGGTCGATAACAGCTGGAAGGCACCAGGAAGTTGGGCACGAGGAGGGCTTACAGTAATGCTGGCGGCAGGTATTCTGATGCAGACGACAACGACAATGGCAGTTCTTACAACGACAAGCGTGGGAGAGGGTCCAACAACGTTCGAAGCGTCGTGCAACGGTATCTCGCTCTGTGCTCTGCTGGCCACGTGTCTGTCCTATTCTTGCGCGTGTGACTCTGCGCAAAAGCTGCAGTGTACCCTGTCGAGTCTTGAGATATAAGCTGCTGCTTTTCGACAGTAACTATATGGTGGTACGTCCATTTGCTGGTGTACTGTCTTAATGATGGTACTTATCCAACACCTATGTATTATGCGTGTGAGCCAGCTTGATTGCTGGATGAGGGCGGTAAATGGGGGGCCAGTCGGAGCTAGACAGTGTGCGCTACCAAAACGGTACTTTAATAAAACTTTATAGTATGCAAGCCGCGCGCAAAAGTAACAGCTAGCTAGAAGAATCTCCTTTTGTCGTTGCAAATACCTGGATGTCGTTACACGGTGTAATGCCGAGTCACAGTATATACTAGTGGGGCTTTAGCTCCCTACGCGCTCCAGGCCCTAACCCTCATTATAAATTTGTTTTAATGATTCGATATTTGAACTGCTATGTAACGCCTAACAGTTTAGAGAGTCACCTTAATAAAGAAGCTTCTGACAGTATATTATATATATATATATACATGTACGATGATGTTATTTCACTCGAGAAAAGATTTAAATTCAGTAAAATTTTAATTACAAAAGATGTCAAAATTTTTCCTAAAATGATGAGAAATAAGCATATAGAAAAAAATTACAAACATTCGCACCAAATAACAAATGTTGAAAATTTACAAAACTATAAAATTAAATTTTTACGGAAACATAGAAAACAATTACATACATACAATAAACCAGTGACAGCTAGCTGTGGTGCCATATTAGTTTCTGATTCTGGAGTACCTGATAGCTTTGACCTTTGTGTTTACCCGAAAAATTTACCTTGTAATATAACTCCTTACACATACTTGAATAAATTATCTCCCTTTGATTATCTAATTTTTTTCCTACCTTATTTTCTCTAAGAGATTTAGGCAGGAGTACTAATTATTATGAGCATTCGAAAAATAAAAAAAGATGTATTAACTATATTACAATATTATATGAACAGATTATCATACAGACCAAGTGTTTAGAAAGTCAATCCTTTGTTGTATACTGGTAGATCGTGTCAGCAATTTTTTTTACATGCTTCTATTATGGTTGAAAGTAATAGAATAAATTTGTTGAGGGATGATTAAAAAAACTTTACGAATTAGATACTATAGTGCCCTATTGGATCATGCAATAAACAGTAAATCAAATATCTCTGAAAATTAAAAAAAAGAAACAATTAGCAATCTCATTTTACCAGCAACATACATAATATAAAGACCTAATGCAGTAACATGATCAAGATATGATGGCTCTCTTGAGAAAACACAGTCGACCAGATTTATTTACGACTTTAACTTGTTATCGTGAATAATAGGAATTAAGCAGTTTTAAAACGTTTCCCAAAAAATACAACGCCTATTGATGTACCAAATATTTCTCACAGACTATTTCATACGAAATTACATAATATTTCAGAAGACATGACCAACAAATATATTAATGAAAAAGTTTCAGCTTACGTGTATACCATTATATTTTAAAAAAGTGATTACCTTACTCACACATTTTAATAATACTGCATCCTAATGATAACAATATTTTCTATAAATTATAAATTTATTAAGCCTGAGGATGTTTATCTATTTATTTCTGCAGAGATACCGTCAAATAATAGTCGGTAAATGAAATAGTTCGTAGAAAAAAATATCCTAAACCATCTACTAAGAAAACATATTTTCAAGTTAATAGTTATACGTAATATAAAAGAATAGATTACTCATTTAAAAATAATATATACAGACTAAAAAATAGCAATAGGAAAATTCCAGTTAATACTTTAATGGTCAACCCATGTAATACATTATTGTTATCAAAGTATGAATGTCACATCAATGTTAAATATTGCACATCAATTCAGGGTGTAAAATATATCTATGATTAAATTCATAAAGGAAGGGAAAGGGCATTTATCAAAATTAAAAAAGACTATTCAGAAATAGAAGTTTACAATAATATTGCAAAATATGGTTATGCTAGATATATAGGGTCGATAGAAGCAGCATGGCGATTACAAGAGTTCGCCATTTGTGGTCGCAGTCATACTGTTATAAATGTACCTGTTTATCTTAAAAATAGGCAAAAAATAGTTTTTGAGGGGATTTGCTTGCCAAATAATTAGAAAATTAGGAGACCCCACTAACTGCATGGTTAAAATTAAACAATAACGACACTTTCGCAAAATCTGTCAAATACGTCAATATTCCTAAATAATATATTTTTGATATTACAACAAAAACATGGTGTAGACGTAAACGCTTCAGAAAATCTACAGGAATAGGAAGATTAAACGTTGTATCTCCTCAAGATTAGAGCGTTTATTTCTTTAATTGATATTTAATGTAGTGAGAGGAGAAACTCTATTCATAGATTTGAGAACACACGATGGAATTATTTATGATACTTTTAAATTTATTTCGACAGCCTATGGGTTAAATAAAAAAAAATCAACAATGAAGGATATTTAAAATGGAGCTTGCAATGTCATGATGCGATTTCAATTAAGAAATTTTTTTCCCTGGTTCTTATTTCAGAAAATATTTATGGAAATACAATATAGAATACATGTGAAAAATGTTTTGCAGAAAATTTTGATTCTGATAATAAGAGTCGAGCTATTTTCGAATTTAATAAGATTTTTCAATTAGAAGATTGGATCTCATAAAATTTTAAAATACCAAAGCCAAATAAAATTTGTACGAAACTTATAAAAAATAATCAACAGAAATTGTCTTTTTGTTAAAAAAAATTTGATTCTAGTTATTTATACTTAAATAACAATCAAAAATATATTTTCAGAACAATATGCAAAGAAAGACATGAAAGTTTTTTTATTGATGGTCCAATAAGTTTAAGTTAAACATTTCTATACGAAACAATGATGAATTATTTTATTTCTGAGAGAAAAATAATTTTAACAGCATGGACAGCTATATCATCTGTACTACTTCAAAAAAGGATGACAAGCCATAGAACATTTTGATTACCATAAGATTTACAAAATTTAGAAAGCTCATTTTTAGAAACAGATTCAGATAAAAAAAAAAAAAATCGTAGATTTATTAAAAGGGGTTGGAGCTTCAATGAATCCTAAAAAAGCTTTAGAAATTGTGAATAGAACTTTATGTGATCTATGTAACACGGATACATGGTTCGGTAATAAAATGATAGTTTAAGGAGCGGACTTCTGTCAAATTTTTTCAGTAATTAAAAACAGTAATAGAAGTCTAATTATTGAAGAAACAATCAAATTATCGGTTTATTGGCCATTACTTCCAATTTTAAAATTAAATGTTAACATGCGTTCTTTCAATGAAGTATTTCATCAATCACTATTGTAAATAGTGGAAGGAAAAATAAAGTATTTTGAAATTCCGAAAAAATGGAAAACCACTGATGTTTATGTAATGTAACACATCTAACAATTACCAAGTTGTGTAAATGCAATATAAAAGCGGAAACCATCAGGGGAAAAAAAATTAAGAATGAAGTTTTTATACCTAGAAAACTTCAAATTCAGGAAATATATCTTCTCTCACATTTAGTGTATAGAAAATAGTTTTCTTTAGTTGGGGCATTTTCAGTAATTACAAATAAATCATAAGGTCAAAGTTTCAATAAAGTTTGTTTATGTTCTTACAAAGCCACTATTCTCTTATAGTCAGTTGTATGCAGCTTTGTCTTGATGTAAGGATCCAAATAACACACTAATTCAGAAAGAATCAGAAAATAATGAAAGAGTTGAGAATGTTGTCTGGGAAGAGATATTTGCAATATAATTTAGAAATAACAATGATATATTTTTAAATCGATAAAATTAAAATTTTAGAAATTATCAAGATAAACTATATATACGGTTCTTTGGTAATATTATTCATAAACACTTAGTTCTTATATTTAAAAATACTTTTAACTCATTTAATTCATCAACATATATAATTATTTACAATTAAAACAAAGTTATAAGAGTATATTTTACTATGCAACGATTAAGATTTCAAGAATTTCTTTGAATTGACAACATTTTCATCTTGTAAATAAAATGATTTCTATAACAGATAATAAAACACCACTTTATTCTGGTTAGTCACTATTGTGGTTATATAGCTGCTTCTTGTGAACCTATAAATAGGTTATATTTCATAAAAAAAAATTGAGTAGTATAAAAATATTGCATTATCAAACTGATTTATCATTTTCACAACTGTACGTGAAAGTTTCTATACATTTAAAAAGCTAATGCACTATTGCAGTACTTCTTGGGTGGTCTAGAAACCTGCCTTCTAAGTAAAATTTAATTATTACATTGTCTTTTTCTGATAAATTTATAACTTGTTTGTATAAAAAGATAAGTAAAGAAGTATGTGGGGAGACGGTTGGGGAGCGGATTTTTAGAGGGAAGCAACTGCGGGAGCGTGGGGGAGCGTGATAAAGAATACCTCACATGATACAACTATACAATATACTAGACTTTATATATTTGTTACTCCATTATATTCGATGCCTCAACGGAAGACAATCACAGCGACATGTGCCTTGACGAAAACAATCCCAACGCACTGCTGCCACAAAAAGAATTACAGCGCTATATCATGCGACGAAAAGAATCACAGTGCTGTTGGGTGCGACGAAAAGAATCACAGCGCTATAGGATGCGACGAAAGGAATCACAGCGTTGTTGGGTGCGACGAAAAGAATCGCAGTGCTGTTGGCGGCGACGAAAAGAATCACAGCGCCGTAGGATGCGACGAAAAGAATCACAGCGCTGTTGGGTGCGACGAAAAGAATTACAGAGCTATAGCATGCAACGAAAAGAATCATAGTATTGTTGGGTGCGACGAAAAGAATCGCAGCGCTGTTGGCGGCGACAAAAAGAATCACAGCGCTATTGGGTGCGACGAAAAAAATCACAGCGCTATTAGGTGCGACGAAAAGAATCACAGCGCTATAGGATGCGACGAAAAGAATCACAGCGCTATAGGATGCGACTAAAAGAATCACAGCGTTGTTGGGTGCGACGAAAAGAATCGCAGCGCTGTTGGCGGCGACGAAAAGAATCACAGCGCCGTAGGATGCGACGAAAAGAATCACAGCGCTGTTGGGTGTGACGAAAAGAATTACAGCGCTATAGCATGCAACGAAAAGAATCACAGTGTTGTTGGGTGCGACGAAAAGAATCGCAGCGCTGTTGGCGGCGACAAAAAGAATCACAGCGCTGTTGGGTGCGACGAATAGAATCACAGTGCCGTAGGATGCGACGAAAAGAATCACAGCGCTATTGGATGCGACGAAAAGAATCACAGTGCGCGGTATTGAAATAAAATTTTGATAATTCTTAAAGTAAAAGAAAGCGATAGCACAAATTTGTCTGCAGAAGATATAACTCGCTTTTAATTTATTAGTGCACAGCTAACTAATTTATATATTTATTATTCCCTCATTTTCTAAATTCTATGACTAGTTATATAATACTTTATTTATATTGTAGGCTGGATACTATATCGTGCAGAATTCTTACATACTTATCGTAAAAATATCTTTTATCTTCAGTTACGAAATAATAATAACACTATTTACTCCTATAATAAATACTAGATCGTGAATTCATATAAGAGGAACGTCAGTTACATTATTCAAATGAATATGTACGTAACAGCATCATTTTAAATTAAGCATGATATTTGTTAAAAGTTATCTCTTGAAATGTATGTGTATAAAAAACGCACTAATATTTTATGATTTCTTAAAGAATAGTATATTTCGTACCTGGTGGCGCATGTCACCAGGGCGATCCCTGGGCCCGAGGGCGGTTGCGAAGCAACGCCTGAGGGACTGTTGTGATCGCCCTGGTTGGATGCGCACCACGTGCGAACGATATTTTTCCTACCAAGGGCGGAGTAAACGACCAAAGGTGACCAAAAACGCCCCGAGGTAAGAAGAATACAAATTTTAATTCATTTTATTGATGACGAATTGCGTTTTTACAGAGAAAATTTTTGGATCTTTTAAATTTACGTACATAAATTCCCAAAACTAATTTAAGAAAGTCGTAAAAACCTACCAAGTACAAGATACATATACATAAACTAACATTAATATTGTCTCCTCTC
>JAPYYV010001153.1:0-28788 GCA_030522625.1 Copidosoma aretas
ATCGCTCAAGAACTGATTTTTTGGCCAAAAACAACACCACAGTCATGCCTCAGCCACCATATTCACCGGATTTGGCCCCATGTGACTTTTTCTTGTTCCAAAAACTAAAGAGACCTATGAAAGGACGGAGATTCGCAACGATTGAAGAGATAAAGACTGCATCGCTGGAAGAGCTCAAGGCTATACCAAAAAGTGCTTATCAGAAGTGATTTGAGGATTGGGAAAACCGTTGGCATAAGTGTATTGTATCCGAGGGGGATTACATTGAAGGGGACAACATAAATATTGATGAATAAATAAATGTTTTTTCTTAAAAATACAAAGTCACCTTACTTTTTGAACACACCTCGTACTTATCAGACATTGAACTTCGAGCAAGCGCTCGAAGACGCGTGGTAGTAGTCAGTGAGTATAGTCACACCTAACGTAGGTATACTATTTTATTATGCGAACAAGCAAATTGCAATTCATCAAGCGGCACGTGCCTGCGTGTGTATCTACATATAGGTATGTTTACGAAGAGTTTGAACGGCAACACATACATCTATGAATATTCGATGATGTGCAAAAAAACTTCTTTTCTCCGCTACTTTGCGAGCGGAAATCATAATAATAAATGACGCCATTTAAAAATGATATATTGAAGACAAAAAAAAATAGTAAATTTCATTAAACAAATATGCGTCACTCCATACAGGACATCATTGGGCCAGAGGGTGCGAGCAAAAAATTAAGTAGTATATCAATGACCTCAAAACTAGACCCACAACTAATTTCAAAACTAGTCTCACAAGAAATACCAAGACTAGTCCATTACTAGTTCTGATTTCAAAACCGGTCTCAAAAGGAATCTAAAAACAAATCTCATAACTGGTCTAAAAACTGGTCTTGAAATAGGCCTCAAAATAGATTTTAAAACTAATCTTAAGACTCGTCTCAAAGCTGGTATCGAAACCAATCTCAAAACTGGTCTTACAATAGGTCCGATAATAGGTCTTATGATTGGTCGCAATAGTAATCTCAAAACTGGACTCCAAACTTATCTTAAAAGTGGTCTTGATACTAATCTTGAAGATGATCTTAAAAGTGATCTTAAAACTAGTCTCCAAACTAATCTCAAATCTGGTCTTAAAACTAGACTCACAACTAATTTCAAAACTTGTCTCACAAGAAATGTCAAAACCAGTCCCGAACTGGTCTTAAAAGTTATCTCAAATCACGTCTCAAAACAGATCTCGAAAAAGATCTTAATTCTAATCTTAAAAGTAATTTCAAAATTGGTCTGAAAATGAATCTGAAAACTAGTCTCATAACTGGTCTAAAAACTGGTCTTAAAATGGGTCTCAAAATAGGTCTTAAAACTAATTTCAAGACTCGTCTCAAAACTAATCTCAAAACTGGTCTTAAAGTAGGTCCGATAATAGGTCTTATGATTAGTCTCAAAACAAATCCCAAAACTGGCCTCAAAACAAGACTTAATAATAATCTCAAAACTGGTCTAAAAAACATCTTTAAAACGGTCTTGATACGAATCTTAAAAATGATCTTAAAAGTGATCTTAAAACTAGTCTTAAAAAAAATCTCCAATCTGGTCTCCAAACTGGTCTCAAAACTAGTCTCCATCCTAATCTTTAAAATTGTCTTAAAACTAATCTCAAAACTGGACACAAAAGTAATCTTAAAACGGGTCTTACAACTGATCTCAAATCAAATCTCAAAACAGGTCTCAAAAATAGCCTCCAAACTAATCTCAAAACTGATCTCAAAATAAATCTCAAATCTGGTCACGAAAGTAATCTCAAAACTAATCTCAAAACTAATCTTAAAATGGGTCTCGAAAAAGGTCTTAAAACTAATCTCAAGACTTGTCTCAAAACTGGTCTCTAAACTAATCTTAAAACTGGTCTCAAAACTAATCTCAAAACTGGTCCGGAAAGTGATCTCAAAATTGGTCTTAAAACTGATCTCAAAACAAATCTCAAAACTGGTCTCAAAAGGAATCTCAATACTTGTCTCAAAACTGGTCTCAAATGTAATCTTAAAACTGGTCTCAAAACAAATCCCAAAACTGGTTTACGAAAGTAATCTCGAAACTGGTCTTAAAACTGATCTGAAAACAAGCCTCCAAACTAATCTTAAAACTGATCTTAAAACGAATCTTAAAAGTGGTCTCAAAAGAAATCCTAATAGTAGTCTCAAAACTAGTCTCCAAACTAATCTTAAAACTGGTCCCAAAACTAATCTTAAAACTAATATCATAACTGGTCTATAAACTGGTCTTAAAATGGGTCTCGAAATAGGTATTAAAATTATTCTCAAGACTTGTCTCAAAACTTGTCTTAAAACTAATCTTAAAACTGACTAATCTTAATTCTCTTGGCTGCAGCGTGATCAGGACCAGGAGAGGACGTATTTCGCTCTGACACAGTGTGGCCTGTAGAACAGGAGAACACTGTTAGTATAGCCGCTGGGCGACCAGGACCAGGAGACAGCAGTGTGTGCGAACAAAGAGTAAAATTATATAATTAGCCCTGTATAAGTTGTTAAATGAATAAAAGCGTATACTACTTTATCAGTTTGATATTGCCAATGAAAAGAGCAGTAGGGGGCGGTGTTAAGAGCACTGTAGAAATAGAGCCAGGAGAAAGCAGCGTACATTACTGCACAACCGCTGCCGCAACAGGATCAGGAGAAGGCGGTTTTCGCGCACGCACAGACGCAGTGTAGCCAGGGAGATCATTTGGTGGCGTTCATTCAGCGACAGCGTCGCCAGGAGCAGGAGAAGGCGGTGTCAGATCAGGACGAGGAGAGGACGTCTTTCGCTCTGGTACAGCGTGGCTTCTACAACAGGTGGACAGAGTTTATATACCGCACGAGGTTATATCGTCTTATAAAGTTGTATCGTGTAAACACGTGGCATTTATACACAATCGTGTATGTCGGACATGATAAACGTTTACACTACTGCGGCGCCTGTCAAACTAACCGTGATCTTGTCTAAGAGCATAAAAGAACTTTCGTCCGAAATGTTCTAATCTACGACATATTTAATTTTGAGCCAAATCGACTGGGACCTCAAAACACGGGGTTTTGTGCGGGGTCCTTTACAAAATGGTCTATCACTAATTTTGAAAATTTAATCAAAAACACATTTCATGATTTGAATCGATGAACAGCATTTATTATTTATACGACAACACTATTTGATTGAGAAAAAAATTATGAGGTAGTACCATAGAATTATCGAATGCAATTTTTACGTTGTTTTTGATTCTATAAGTATGATTTATATCAAAATTATTGTTGTTTCGTAATCTGAATATAAAGTCAATAATCTATGGCAAGGTAAGTTTTTTGAAAAAATTTTTTTTTATAATTTTCATTTTCATGGGATAAAAAATTATTGTGTAAAAGAGGTCTACAAAGTTCATGACTAATTTTGTAATTTTTTATTTTCTAGTTGAATTTCGGCTGATATGTATTTATCAATTTGATCTGATAATAATAGCTCAATACTGAGTTGCAAAGTTAATTATAAATATTTACAAATTATTAATGACGTCAACGAATGAGATTGTCGTTAAAAGGTGTTTCCACGCAGGGATGTATAAAAATAAATTTATGAATATTTTACTTGCATTGTAAAAAACAAAACGACTCCTTTTAAATACTTACATAATAATTGCTGAAACTGTATGTACTTAACATTTCGTTAAACTTTTATTATTAGTTTATTAAAGACAACTATTACCTTGCATAACTATGTATACAAGTTACTTTCTTACACCCTACAATGAGTAATAATGCAAAATGTATGTTTTTTTTTTCTTCAATAAATGGTAAAAAAACATCATGGCAACGTTGTGTAGATAAGCCTAGAACAACACACATACACGTCAACGAAGTGAGATTTATATAAAAGTGTTGTATAAGGCAGGGACGCATGTATTAATATAGTTCTACAAATATTTCATTTAAATTTAAAATAAAACGAATGTCATTGAGTACCTGCAGAATAATTGTTGAAAGTATACATGTAAACTGATATGGTTTACAGTACCTTATGCATCCTTCCAAGCATCGCAAACGAAATGGCGTTGTAAAAATGAAATTTAATCTGATTAAGTACAGGTATAATATACTTAGCATGAGTGAAAAAACAAAATATAACTTATTAATTCATTTGATAAGGCCTACCTATAATCACCTTTGTGTTCCACTTTAACTGTAAGTTTCTTAGATGCAACTCATTTCTTTAAATAACAATGTCTTGAAATTATTTTTTTTACACCCTGCAATTAGTAATAATACAAGAAAATTTTTTTTTTTTTGTAAAATGACTTATAAAATTTTTTTATTTAGCTTAGAAATAGCAGTATTTTTTAACGTCTAATATTTTCTTTATCTTTAGAAACTTTTAAATTACAAAGCACTCTTCACAAAACTTTTATGGATGATGATCGAAAAAAATCTATTTAAAAACTTTCCTTAAGGTAGTACTGTCGTCGGTACCTCGCTATTTAAGTATATGATTTTGCTAAAAATCAATGACAAGTTATTATAAAACTGACACGACTTGAATAATCATTAATGAAAACTTATGAAAAAATTTATAGTTTGTCCTTGTTGCATTTGAATACTAAAAGACTATGCGCCAAAGGTCAATAAATGGTTTTTTGTAGCCAAAAAAAATTCAACCATACGAAAAAAAATGTTGATCAAAAAGAGTATGCGACGAAGTTTTTAAAACCGGGAATGTCTTTACAAGGTATTGTTTATTAATGTCTTGGTACTACCTGTATAAAATTTTAAGGCCTTAGATTCACTTAAAAAAAATTGAGACACAGTTGACTGAAAAAATTTTCTGCTGTAAAACGTATTTTTACTCGTTTTTTTTTTCACTTTTTTTCTCTCGTAAGTATCCAATCAGTATTTCAAAGAGCTAAATTTGATCAGTGTAAAGATTTGATTATTATTATTTTTTTTTCACGAATTAAAACGGTGTTTTCAGTGTGATTAGTCAAAATATATGCTTTCCCATAAGCAGTCGCGTGTCACTTAAAAAACAAAACTGTCTATAACTTTTCTCTTAAACAACCTACCTACACATAATTTAAATTGATTCATTTTTACTTCATGACTTATTGGTTTTTTATGTTTTATCGATATCCGAACCGTATTTTAAGTACTGACAGTTCTACCTTTAAAATAAAGTACATTACTTGAAATTGTCATTGAGATATAAGAAATGAGCGTGAAGAGCACGCAGAGGACTAAGCCCTACTTGTATATATGACGTTCCACGTCAACCGTGCCACCCTACAGACCAAAATTGACCTTAAGCCGAAACAACGCCCCAGTCCCCAACAAATCGGTGTTGGTGAGAACTTTTAAAATCTGTTGGACATTTTGAGAAATTAAAAATGGCGGATCAAAAATAGCGGCAGTGACGTATAAATACTAAAAAAAAATCAATATTAATAGAGCGTAATAATGAGAATAAGATCTTATATCATGCAGAATTAGCCTCAAAATATGTTTTATATTCGCTCATAACAAATTTTGCCTGAATACAGCCTGATAATATTTGAAGAACTAAATATGGCGCCGTAAGGGACCAAAATCATGCTGTTTTTATGATCCAACTCTTTAAATTATAAAAGGACGACGTTTTTATGTGAATTTGCATTGCTTTTTACTCCAAGCATATCATTGAGTGATTAGAACTTATTTTTGGAAAATGGCTTATCAAATATGACGTCGGTGACGTTTAAGTATAACATGCAGTTGACAAAAATTAAGCATTACAATGTAAAAAAAGTACCTCATTACGTAACATTTACCAGCAAATGTATTTTTTAAGTAGCTCATAACAAATTAAGGGTTAAACAACTTCAACATTATCGTTGAAAATAAATATGGCGCCTTAAATGAGAAAAAATGATGAATTTTTCAACATTACACATGAAGTATAGAAAGAAACAGAATTTCATGTAAATCTATGTTGCTTCCCACTCTCAGCATAATTAATAATTTTTTGTTTGTAATAAATGTTTCAAAAACGACAAATTCAAGATGGCGTCCTTATTGCACAGAAGTTTGGAACAATCGAATTATATCGAGCATAATGTTTGGAAAGAGATTCATCATTATGAAAAATTTTAAGAATTAATTCTTTTTTAACGATTGCTAACTACAAATTTAAGGTACATCTAGCCAAATAGCATCCATAAAATCGAAAATGGCATCTGAATAGACTGAAATCAAATTTTTTTTCATGGCCGTGTATGAAAAAACCCAATCGTCATATTTTTTGTCCATTTAAATTGCATTTTCATATTTAAATAACGGATTATTAACATTTTCAAATGGTCATAATAATGATATAGTAAGTGGCATGAACTTCTAGATAATCTATGTAAAATCTAATAATCTAATGATTACAAGTGTAAAAATATGATGGTATTGTATTTCTTTATCAGATGTGTTACTCTGTGTTGTTACTATTCGATATCGAGCTTCCAGTCGGTCTAAATGATGAAACCAAATGCAAACAAGCAGATTTGAAAAAAATTTGTAACAAATTTTTCCGAATCACGGGAAATAACTAATGTGTCTGCTTTTAGTTTTGATTTTGATTTTCTGCAGTGGTATCGAATATGATGCTTTTTTTTGCGTATTTTTCCAACGAGTGATTCTGCATGCGATTCTTTCGGAAATCTTACATGTAATTTTATGTACTACGCTTCTTATCATTGTTCCAACTAATATATTAATAATACATTTTTCTTCTCGGCATTTTTCTTTCAAAATGAATAACAGTACGTATTAAATATAATTTTCATAAAATTAAACTTAGTCTAATGAAATGTGGTATTTTTTAATGCACTGAAGTATGTATTTTCTATCAACATGAGTTTATAGTGGTTTTATTAGAGTTATTTAAGTAATTATTGAACTCAGTCGATAGGGAGTCAATTTTTCCAATCAAAACTAATATTTTCAATGTTTAATTCATAATTCATAATTCAATATTTAATTTTTTACTGGAATTGAAATTAAATTGAAATATTTAATAGTTTCTTTTACTTTTGTTTCTTTGTATTATTTAAAAAAATTTATCATTCACAATACATTCTGATTTTACCGAACTAAAACGAATTAAAAATTACTTGACTTTTCTGACTACATACGCCATATTAGATTTTAACAATCAAACTGAGCTTGTTTAACGCTAAATTTGTCATATGCAACTAAAAAAATACATTTCTTGGTAAATGTTACGTAACAAAGTACCTTCTCTACTTTATAATGCTCAATTTTAGATAACTGATCGTTATATTTAAACGTTACCGACACCATATAAGTTCTGTCATTTTTCAAAAAAAATTCCAACCACGCAATCATGATCGCTCATAGTAATAGTCAAATTCAATGCCAATTAATATAAAACTATTGGTTTTATTTGTAATTTCAAGAGTGAAACCATTAAAAAACACAACTTCGATTCCTTACGACGCCATACTAAATTTCTTAAAAATGCTTTGTCCATATTTGTCTTCATTCGTTATGGGCAAATTACAAACACATTTTTATAATTATTATAATTAGTGATTAGTCAGAGCAACTTTGTACTGAATTAAAAAATTCAACAGTGAAAATTCAAATCTTTCAAAATAGTGGAAAAAAATTTCGTACACAAATAAATAGTAAAAATTTGTAGATGAAATCCAAAAAAATTATCACAGACTTGAAATAGGTAATATAAAAGTTATTCTTTGTTTTTTTACGAGAAAAGTATTAAATTGTTTCAATACTCATAGTTGGTGTAATATAACTTGTTAAAGTTATTACTATCAAGAGAACAATTTAGTAGAAATAACTAAAGAATTATTGAAAACATGAAAATCATGATTAGTATTCGTTAAAAAACGAAGTATTTTCCATTTTGACTAAAAATCTTAATGTAAACATGAATAAAATGCATCGGAAGCCCTTTCTGGTCTTTCTGCTAAAATTGAATACCTTTACAGTGATATATAGTGTATATAAACACGAATAATACGAAAGATGAACTGTATCTGTTTCTATGTCAATTTCATTCACCCTTGCCTTTATGTATATAGAACTATTGCATCAGGATTCATAATCTCATGTGTTGTTCAAAAATCAGCAAATTAATTTTTTCAAAGTATCACATTTTCTTTCCTCCAAAATGAAAAAGGATGACATTACATCATTTTGAACATTGAAAAAACAATTGTTTGAGCGAATATGACCTTAGACACATGCACGGACGTCTTATATTGTGATTTCAGATAAAAAATAATCAAATTCAACTTAGCGTTCATTACCGATTGCATTTATATAGAACGCATACGGTACTTTTTTTTTGGGCTAACTCGATCGCTCTTGTTTTGAAAAATTAGCAATCACTTTAAGTACTCATAAAACTAACATAGAAGCTATAACGAACATACTAAAAATCATCGGACTCGCACAAAAATTCATTTGATCTATATTAGATAAATATAAAATTATCTAGATACTAGATAAGCAGGTTTATTCCAGTGACAATGCATTTATGCTCATGACATTTTTTTGCTCACTATAGGCACATTTTATACACTTGCCATCATTCTCTTGTAAAAGCTTCCATAATTTCTAGTGATCTTATGATTCGATAGTAGCCAAAGCGAGTATATACTGTTTAAAAAAATTTGACAGCAGAAATATAAATATTTTAAAATTGTAAACAAAATTTTCCTACGCGAAGAAATAATACAAATTTGTGGATAAAATTCGAAAAATTGATCACAGACTTGAAATAGGTAATATGAAAATTCTTCATCATTTTTTTACAGGTATACTTATTAAATTATTTTTATACCATCAGTTGATCTAGCTTTTATTTGTAAAATAATAAAGTAAAGATATGAACAGTAAAAAATTCAATTCAAAACCAATCTTATTTCTAAAAAAGTCATAAGTAGTAATACCTCTGTATAAAGTAGCAGGTAAAACATCTTTGACTGATTTAAAAATAGTTAAAAACATCACATACGATACTATTAAAGAAACAGCTATTTTTATAGGATTAGTGTAACATGATTATCGACCAGGTGTTATTGTCTACAACTTTGTCTACAAATTTTTTAGGTAACATTATTTGGAATAAAGACAGGGAAATTTTTGTGGAAGATCGTATAGATGAGGGAAATATAGTTTTTTTCCATTTAAACGAAATTTTTAAGGCTGAAAACATGTTTTGTAAAGATTTCAACTTGCATGAACCAACAAAACTGTTAAAAATAAATTTCGATACTAACAAATATGAAATAATATTTTGCAAACATAAATTCTATGAAATGTTTTGAAAACCGAGCAATGATCGAAATTTAATTTCTCGAGAAATAATAAAATTTGAAAATGAAAATTTTTTCGTTGGTGGTCCTAGTAAATCTGGAGAGAAATTTGCATACAAGACATAAATTTACTTTTTTTATCAATTGGGAAAACACTTATAAACATGTCTTATACAGGAATTGCTTCTATTTTAATTTCTAAGGGAATGACTACTCACAGAACTTTTAGACTTCCTTTAGATTCAAGTACTATAGAGAGTTCGTTTTTCTAGTGTTTATTAGATGAACAAAAATTACGTGAAGTAAAAATAATTATTTGAAACGAAGCTTCTATGATTCCAAAAAGGCATAATAAATGGTTGATGAAACTTTAAGAGATTTCTGGGATGATAAAAAACCTTTTAGGGATATATTAATAATTTTTGGTGGAGACTTTCGTCAAATTCTTCCAACAGTCACAAACGGGAACAGGATTAATATCATTTAAGAAACTATATAATATTGTAGTCTTTGGCCATCATTTTATATTTCATACTTAAAAAATAATATATTTTCAATAGATAAAAAATTCTCATTATTATTGCACATAGAAGAAGGCCAAATTAAAAGTTTTAAAATTCCTCGAGAGCGTATAACAAATGATTCTTGTTCTGATAATTTTAATAACATTTTAATTAATGTTTCTAAATCAAGTTGTACTAAATTAACATCCCATAATGAATACACACATTTTTTTGAACAAAGAGATTTTGAGTATTATGCCAGGAAAGTTGGTAACGTATTACAGTATTGATTACGTAACTCACAATAGAGTAGATAAAACAGATGAAAATATGTACATAAAGTTTCCAACAGAGAATTTGATTAGTATTGGGTAGGTTTTTCGCCACATGAATTAGATTTTAAAATTAATGCTGTTATGTTAATAAGAAATTTAAAAATATCATAAGGACATTGCATTAGTACTAGTTTAAAAGTTACAAAATTATTTATATACAACATCGAAGCTGAAATAATAACAGAAAAAAAGAGGAGAAATAGAGAGTTTATTTTACGAATAACATTGAGGACAGAAAATTCTTCGTCACTGCTTTTTATATTGTACAGAAAACAATTTCTAATTACCGTTATTTTTTCATAGACAATTGTATGTCGCATTATCAAGATGTAAAGACTCAAAAAAATGTTTTATTTATGTTGAATTTAAAAACGAATTTGAAATTAAAAACGTAGTTTGGAGGGAAATTTTCGAATATCAAAGAAAATTAATTCATTTGGAAATTTTATGTAATCGTAGTTTTACGTAGAAATAAATTGGCTACGCTGGAGATTGTATTCTTACAGAAAGAACAAGGCTACGACAAACTTTCTTTTAACGAAGTTTACTAAATACTTTAACTGGACTTACTACAACGGAAGCTTATCGCTTTCAATCATTTTATTTTTGAGTGTTTTTTTTTTTAAACAAGCAAAATTCATTGTCTTACGATAAGAATTAATGTAAAACATTCTTATTTTTTGTATCATTTAAAATACGTTCACCATTAATTTTATTCAGAAATGTTATCATGGAAAATAAATCTTATCAATGTCAAATGTGTAAACATAAATTTGCAAGTGAAGAATCATTCTTAAGGCATAAAAAAATTCATAAAAAAAAGTTTTTTCCTTGTGATTAATTAAAAAAAAAATATTACTTATAAAGGCATAGGAAATATTTTAAGAAAAACGTTGAAATAAAAATTTGTCAAAATTGCGGTAAAGGTTACTTACGAGCAGAACACTTAAAAAGACATATTAAGTTATGTAATGAAAAAAAAAACGATAATTTACTTTGACATAATAATTACGTCTTATCTTTATTGCATTGTGCACTTGAATTTTAATAACTTATTTTCACAGGATCTGATTCCTAACTCACTTGAGTATAAAAAAGACCAAATTAAATATATCATATAGTTCTATTGTTCACGAGCAAATATTAGCTCTTTGCCCTCTTCAAAATATGATAGTTTTTTCTTCATCATTATTGTCAAATTCAATCCTATAAAATTTGTATTGAATAATAAAATAGAGATGATAAGGAGTGGATGCGTTGGGTAGGGGATAAATAGAAACGATTTTGATGCTATTACTTGCCTTGAAACCATACAACTCTATAATGTAGGAAAATATTTATTAAAATTATATGAGATTTTATAGATACTTTTTTTATTGACTTGTTTAAATTTGACTAACGTTTTATACTTTATTCAAAACTCTAAAACCTAAAATTTATAGAAAGTTTGACTGAATAATTTATATCCGAGAACGTAACAGTGTAGCGTAAAAAATCGTTTCCAGATTGTTAAAGAAATTTAATATTTTTTGGACGGTACGCCACAACAGTAGAAGAATTATAAGAATTCATTAAACTTGGCAAATTATTAAAATGATTATAAAATTATCGTTAAGTGGCACTTTTTCGCTACTGTTCATGGCAAGGGACCCGGCGATGGGCTTGGTGCTACAGTAAAGCGCAGTGCTCCACGGAGTATTAATTTTGGGTTGTCTGAGCTTGATGCAGTGGCAAGTTTGAAGAGCTCAAAGAGGGGGCAAGCAATTTCAAGCCTTTGAACTCTATCATGCCGATTCTGGGGCTCATAATTAAACTTTACACACGGACATATACAGAGACACGACTTACGTGACACATGTCGTGTCTCTGTGTATATCCGTGTGTACAGTCTAACTATGAGTATCTAGATTGGACTTTTAGAGTGCAAAGGCTTGGGTACTTAAAGCTCTCCACCGCATCGAACTGTATGAACACAAATCTTTGTGTTCTCCCAGCTCAAAATTTCTCTCCGTGTATGCGATCAAGTATTCGGTCTAATAAAACTGTCTTCTCAGCGTACAAGTTTGTAACGTATCGATTTTTCGCCAGAAATCCTGAATAGTGCAGTGCGTGGAATATGTTGATAAAATATGATTTTCATTTGTTTTATTTCTTCTTATTTTCTCATTTCATTTACATCTAAGCTGAAATGTATTTCAACAGACATACGTGAAGTCCGAGGCGGTTAAATCATCGCTTTAGAGTTGTCCAGTACTCATGGCGTAGCGACGAGCAATCAGTTGTCCCGAGCCACCAATCAAATTGTGTCTTTAAGCTTTCAGAGATAAGCTTCGCGCCCGCTTGCACCGTCGCTCCCGCACCAACGAACTTCGGCAGCGCCTACCGCAAGCGACTAACCAGCGCCACTCGGCTTTACGAGCTCACGGGTACCGGCATTCTCTGCTTGATACTGGCTCAACCAAGTTGCTTGGTTCTTCTGGTGCTTGCCGGGGATCCGCCATACCACGTGTCGTGCTTGCGAGCGTTGTGGCGTAATTAATTACGAGCTCGCTTAAATGCACCATTTGAAATTGCTTAAATGCACAACATTTATATTGCTTAAATGCACCATTGATATTGCTTAAATGCACTTTTATTTTATTGCTTGAATGCACGTTTACTATTTTGCTTAATGCCCATTGTTATTGGCTAAGTCATTGTTTGTTTTTGTTTAGGTGAACATTTGATTCACGCGTTCTTTTGTGTAATTCGACGTAATATTACTTTAAGTTAAAAACCTTGTTTTCTTATCATTATAAGTATTTCTTTGTTTTATTATTTAAGATGCCAAACTATTTCTTTTGTATCAAGATGTAAGGTTTCTTATATAAAGCCATTGGTATTTAAACTAAAGCACGCATGGCTTCTTATTTCCTTGTGAGTCTTTGCGTATTTCCATTATTTGTAACCGGAGGTATTGGATAAGGTCAGAGCCATCATCGAGCCTCGTCACGTCGGCGCCGGATTCAATGGTTGTAAGTACGGAGGTGGTTTTTCCTTTGCCTTTTCGGGCCTTCTCGATCTATGGCTTAGCCGCAGTGACGAGTGCCCGCTCCGTTTTCTTCTTTCCCGCATTTTCATCGTTTCCCTACAGACGAACAGGAGAAGTGTTATGGTAAATATCTTCATGCAATTCTATAATAACAATAACTGCAGGATTATTTGTGCTATTCCCCGACCTGCTGCTCTAAAATCACCGTACAAGTCGGTTTTGTATTCGCCCGCTCTCTTATCCCTCCGGCAAGGCCCGATAATATCTTATATGTATGTGAAATGATAAAGAAAAACGTCACAAGTTATATGAATAGTTAAAAAATTCTGATAGAGTAAAAAATATTCATGCAATATATTCTGACACAAAAATGTATGAGCCTAAAAAGAAATTTGTGTGAGAGATTCAGTTCAACTAATAGAATACAATTTTTGTAAAGTAGACACTCTAATTCGCTTGAGTGATGGATTTATAAGAGCAAAAACTTACTCTTAAGCAACAACATTTAAATATGTTGAAATCATTTAATTATTAAATGTTTTTCCAAAAAAATGTTCGACGATTTCTGTCTTTTATGAGAACAAATTTTGAATATCTTTACGTATTCAGCAAAATATTTAAAGCATCAATTTGCCTATGTATGTTCAATATTTTGCTTTTTAGTCCTGATTTTCTGAAAACATACCGAAAATCTTTATAAAAATATTGTCGATAAACACATTATAACAATCATACATGTTTAAATTGGATGCGATGTCATAACTTCAATATATAATAGTGTTATTTAAAAAAAATTTATTTGGAATGTTACAAACAGTTTTGAATTATGAACGCAGAAATAATTTTAACGAATAAGTTGTATATGGTAAGGACAAATATTGTCAAATTAAGTCCGGCAATCCCTTAATCTTAACCGTCAAAAGCTCGTTATCCTGCAGGCAAAAATCCTGCAGGATCGCTTGTATAATGTTCTGCAGGATTTCCTGCAGGACGTCGTGTAGGATGTCCTGTAGGCCGTTATAGTACGTAGAAAGTCTGAGAAACTACAAAGGAAAAATTAAAATTATCGTGCGTCTAGTAGTATGGTATAAGTGCGGACAAAGTCAGTAAAAGGCTATATGATCTTTAGAACTACATCCATTTTTTGCGAGAAACATATGCATTTATTAAAAAAGTTGTATCATATCATTTTTTCTTAAAATAAATCGTAAAATAGAAAAACAAATTTTTTTTCTCGAAAGCATCAATTTTTGAAACGTCGTCCGCCTTACAGGATCCGTCATTTTTAATTTTTGAAATCAAATATATATTTTGATTTTGCGCTCATACATACTAGCAATAAACTTTATCTTTTTTAATTCGATTTCGTAGAAGTAAAATGATTATATAGTATTATTACATTAAGCGCCATATAGTGTCCATACTTAAAGTGTGCCCATAAAAACTAAAATTCTTTTAACTACAAGACAAAAAAGGTTAATTGTTGACAAAAAAATTTGAAAAAAGCAGGCACGACCATAAAAAAAAAAATTAAACTTTCTAACCTTGAAATAAGAGGTTAAATCAACTATAAAATTTGAAAGTATTTCTGGACGATTGAGCATAAAAAAAGACAAAATTATGTACTTTTTTTTGTCTATTTGCCAGAAAATCCGAAAAACTGGCCTGGAATAAAAAATTTCCTGTTTCTAATCGCCACTGACGCACAGGGGGCAAAATCAAGTTTTTTTTCCCCATATCGTAAATCTCCAGAACAGAGAAAAGTAAGACAAAATAACTTTTTGGAGCTCGTAGATTATCAAATTGGGAATATAGGAAAACTATAGTCAACACAAGCGAGCCCTTACCTAACCTACAAAAGCTGTTTGGATAATGTGGGACAAAACAATTTTGATTAAAATTGTAAATCTCCTGGACAAACAAATATAGTACCAGATGACTTTTTGTAGCTAGTATCTTTTGAATGAGGAAATACAGACAAGTTATTAAAAACATTTTCCAGTCGTTTTCTAACCGACAAAACCGTTATAATCAGGAAAAAAACTTTTTTTTTCCCATTAAAATCGTAAATCTCCCGAACAAATAAATATAGTACCATAGAACTTTCTGTAGCTAGTAGCTTTTAAATCAAGGAATACGGAAAAGTTCAGAGAAACATTTTCTAGCCGTTTTCTAACCTACGGAACCGTTAGAATCACGTAACAAATTGTTATTTTCTTAATCAAAATCGTAAAACTCTCGAAGAAATGAATATAGTACTATAAAACTTTCTACAGCTCGTTGCTTCTGAATCAAGGAATACAGAAAAGTTCATACAAAAATTTTTCAGCAGTCCCCTAACCTACATAACCGCTAAACTCTCGTAAAAAGTTGTTTTATTTTATGAAAAATCGGGAAAATCATTGAAAAATGAATATAGGACGATAGAAATTTTTGGAGCATACCGTTCATACAATAAAAAAAGGAAGATTACTGAGACTACTCACCAGTTGTCCCCTACCAAACCAGTATATTAGAATCACAAGCAATAAAATATTTTTTTCAATTAAAGTTAAATCTTTCTCCAATTACTTAAGATTCAGTTATTAAATTTCTTTGAGCGTGTAGTTAGTCAAAATAAACGTGTCATAAAATCATCCAATCATTAAAAAAAGCCATCGCGTCATGTCATATTCAATAACTTCAAGAATTAGGGACAAAGTCTTAAATTCATTTTAAATTATACAACTCCAGAACAAAAAAAGCTAGAACTATAAATCTTATAAGAGCTTATAGCCTATGTTATTGAAAATTAGGAGAATTATGAAGGTTACTGTAAAACAATCCTCTTACCTACAGAAACTGTTTGTTTCAAAAAATAACTATTGTATCTTTTTTATTTTATTTTTTTTTTAATAATTTAGATAGGATGATTGAATATTTACAGGAAATAGCTAATACAGTTGGGAATTTTAAAAATCAATATGTTATTTTTATGAATTATTTACTAAATTCTGCAAATTTCAAGATGGCAAATTTTTTTAATTTTGTAGTCTTTATTTTTATAGTCCTTATTTTGAAAGTCAGTACCATATAACACCCTTTTATAATTACAATTATACAAATAGAGTATAAAATTGCACAGTTCCATAATTTAATAAGCTCCAGAAGGTTTTATTTTGCTTTTGTATGATTATGTCAGATTACCATGATCAAAGCAAAATCTTTCCACTGTTATCATATCGTATTGTGAGATATTTGATCCTTGTCTCCATTGCTAATGCATCATAAATTGGTTTGTCTATCAGTTTAAGCCATTATCCTAAAAATCTAGGGAGCAGTATACAAAGAGAAATAACACATCTACCATGTAACAAACACCATAGACTTTTTAGTGCATGCCGCAACTACAAACAAAAAATAATTTATATAAATAAGTAGAAATTTTAGTATATTAAGAATGATCAAATTTTAGATCTTGGATGCATTTCAAACTTCAATCATTATATTTGTCATCCTTGCTAGTCTGATTGTCATCAAAGTCATCTTCTGAGACCACTTCGTTGCCGTCATATTCTTTTTTGTAACCAAATCATCATTGTATGTGTTGTAAAATTGAGGGTTGCTGCTATTATAATATAAACTGAATAACAAACAATTATTGAAACAACTATTCATCTCTTAACTAAGAATTTGCTTATGTCATTACATCTTTACTTTTTCTTGGCATCTTTTGTTGCGATTACAGGATTTGTCACACAAACCGCCCTGTTAAAATTATTTAGGAGTCTATGCTCTCTACTATTTTGTCTCGCATAAAGTATAATATTTTTCGATACAGTTTATGCAAAGCTTCGTCACTATCTGGAGTAGTTTTATAATTACCTCAAAAAAAGTCATTTTAGGAATCAAGTATTGTATAAGTTATCTACAATACCACAATACCATTAGAAGGGTTTCCAATGATTTGACCGTACTTCTTATTCCAATAGCCAGGAAAAGTTTCATCGTTTTTACTTAATTTGTGCGGGAGATCTACAATTTTAAATAAAAAAATGCAAATGTTCCACGATTTCTAACAGTTTTGTAGGTTAGGAAACGTCTGAAAAATGTTTCTACAATTTGGTGCCAAGTGCAATTTTTAACCTCCCCAATACCCAACTGCTGCTGCTTAAAATTGACATGATTGTAAGAAACGTATACGGCAAATATAGATGAAAATGATATAGGTGCAAAAATTATCCGACTTCTAACTTCAGAGTACACTGTTAAAAATGTAAAGGAAAACTTTCAATTCAAGTGCTGGAAGTTTGCTACGAATACGTATTTAAATTTTCAAACACGCCTTGAACTTATTTTTAAAATACAATTAGAAATCTCATTTAAAAAGGCAATGGGCGTTCAAATATGTTATTGCAATGTGCTTCTGACACATTTAATTTAATCCTCATAAATACATTTATATATGTGTCTGAAAAATCAAAAAAAAAATGAAAATTCAAACACGTGCATGTTCAATTTCTTGTAAACATAGATTAGAATAAGAATCCCGTAAATATATTTATGTGAATTAAAGTAGTGTTAAGAAAGTGTCTTATACTTTAAGTCTCTTTTGACAGTATATTTAAACACATTTTTATCCGTTGACTCTTACCGAATAGTATGTTTTCATATATTCAGCTATTAGAGAAGTTGCATCCACAAAACTGAAAAACATGACGATATTGTGTTATAAAGGTAGTTTGATGATCTATTTAAATTATTCGTACATCAATCTATTTGCAATTAGACTATATAATTTTATTACAGTTTAGTTAACTTACAAAATTAACACACAACTTTGCAGTAATACATGACAAAATCAGTATCAGTTTTATGCATAAAAAACTTAAGGGATTTTTCGACAACGTGGATTTAGTACTTTGGGTAATTAAACTATTGTAATAGTTGATGATTGGTAGAAGATATTGCCGTTGCTTCGAATTATCAGTTAATATAGTATCTAATACTGTGATTAGTTTTACTTTACATTCAGCAGTGTTGTTCACTTCTTTAAAACTTTTTACAACTTTTAACCAATCAATATAATTCTTGTCATTATTCCATTCTGAAGGATGTTTTGTTAAAATGCAGAATTTATTTTGAAACGTTCAAGAAACTTCAAAGAATCTTTACTTATAAAATTAGGTGAATCTGAATTTATTTGTTCTTCCATATTTTTGTCGTTAATAACAATGCGTTTATGATATTCGAACTTCGGTTCACCATTTTTCAAAGCTTTAACCATACTAAATTTTTGCTTTAGTGGTATATTGGGATTGAAGAACGATAAAGCTACAACTTCATGCGTTGGATACCATAAATGTCCGGTGAATTTTTTCAGAGCACATCGTGAAATATTTTCATTGATAACCATATGATTGTCCATATCTTTTATAAATTTCAGATTGCGAGACGGAGCTTCGAGATCCTAATAGCACATAACGTCCAAAAACCTTTTAAAAACGTTGAAAACAAATCTGTCAAAAACGTTTTCGGAAAAGTTGTTAAAACGTTTTATAAAAATTTTAAAAACTTTGAAAATATCCGTTTTTGTTGTGATGATAAACCACGCCAGAACGGCTTTTGCACTAGTTTTCGTGTAAAGAGTGCCACTGATTGGCGTTACTATTCGGATGATAACACTAATACTGGGAGCCTATGTTTGTTAATCATATAATTTATATGAATGTAAAAATGTATTTGTCTATTGGACAATTGTGCAAACTATCATAAAGTAGATTAGGCCCCCAGTAGTGATGTTATCATCTGGATAGTAACGCCTAATTGGCTCACTATTTAAAATAAATCTAATGCAAAAGCGGTTCTGGCGTAATTTTTTATAACACAAAAGCAGAAATTTTTAACATTTTCATAAAGTTTATAAAATGTCATTCAAATTTTTCAGATAACGTTCCAAGCTTTAGTTTTCAACGTTTTTAAAACGTTGTGCGGTATTCAGAGAGCCAGCCTGGAGGAAAACCAAGCTTCTACGTAAACATAGATAATATATATACGGACGTCTCTGTAGTTAATTAATAGCCTTTGCCATCCATCTGGCATGCTGCACTGGGCCACGTCGATGAAGAGTGACTTTTTCTGATAACCTGGCCCCGAGAAAAATAATAACAAGCTCCAGCAATTCTTGATAGTCTTAAGCTGTTTTGTGCTTCATTTTTAAAATAAGAAAAAAAAGTCAATTTATTTCAACAACGTACGTATTTCGAAGGTTACAGTTCAGCGGTACAAAAAGAGCTGCCTCTACGCTGTTACGAACTTTGTTTCTATCGCAAAAATAACAGGAAGTTATTCGCCCAGCAACGGCGTAACCAAGTAACTGTTACCTTATCGCTATGTCGTGGCTCTTCATGGCATTCTAATACACCGAAGAGAGGGAAAAGCGGCCGTAAACACGGCAACCGTATTTATGCACGCAGCCGTGGTATCGGGGTTCTGTATGCCCTCTGACCCGTGAAAATAGAAAGCTAGCTTACTGTAAAAAAAATGAAATATGCTGACATGTTGACGTAAAGCGCAGACTTAAACAATATTGTTGGTAACGTTCTCCCCTCTAACATAAAGAATTGCATTACAAAGATTCTCCGAACTTAATCAGTTGTCGCGTTGACCGTGTAAGCAAGCCGTTAGCAGTTTTGACTCCTGCCACACGTATTTTATCATCTGTACCTGGTAATGTTTTTGTAGTCACACCTTTATCAAGTGTTTCTGGGTACTTTATTATCCAATATTAAGACTAAATCACCAGTTTTAAATTAAAAATCAGTCTTTAACCACTTCTTCTTTGGTATTAATGATGGTAAATACTCGCTCAACCAGCAACGCCAAAAACAATCTGCTAAAAATTAAGTCATTCGCCATAGTTTTCTCAGACATGTGTTTTGATTTTCAAATCTTTAAAAGCAAAGTGTACCGAAAGATGCACGAAAAAGGAAGTGGTTGGGAGTAGGGGCCTCTTTGTCGCAAGGGTCAACGGAGACATGAGTTAAGGGTCTTGAGTTTATCAAGTGCTCAACTTTGGCTAACAGCGTTGAAAGAATTTCTTCAGTTGTGACTCTTTCTTTTAAAATTACGCCCAAAATTTTTTTGACGATTCTAATCATCCTTTCCCAAGCTCCTCCCATATGTCATGCTGTAGGGGGATTACATTTCCAAGAAAATCTGTTTTTCAAAGCAAAATTAACTTGAGATATTTTGTTGAAGTTCGTAATGGCCTTACCTAATTCCACAACAGCCCCCCTGAAATTCGAGCCATTATCAGAATGGATAACCTGAGGCCAACCGTGCCTAGCTGCTGGTCTTTGAACTGCCATGATTGCTGAGTCAGTAATTGAATTATGAACTAGATCAGGTCGTACTGCTCTGGTAGTGAGACACGTAAAAATTATACCCCAGCGTTTTTCCAATCTTCAACCTATCTTAACTATCATTGGACCAACGTAATCGATTCCACAAAATGTAAAAGGGCGGCAACCGTATCCTACATGTAAAGACGGAAGATCCACCATCACAGTATTTGGAGGCTGCGCTCGTAAAATCTGACAAATTCTGCAATAAAAAATCGTTCGTGAAAGTGTTTTATTAAAAGCCGAGCTACCGTCTAAAATCAATTGTTGAAACTTTACGGGAATTCCAGGAATAGATTTTAATCGACCGCTTACACGTAAAAGCCCTTGATTGTCCAACATAGGACTCAAAATCCAAATTCAGCTTTCCCGTGGTAGCGCTTTCAAATTTTAAGGGCTAAAATTTCTTTAGTGAGTTTGCTTTTCGATCTAAAATAGTGTTTAAAAAAAATTGTTATATTAAAAATACTTGCTTGACCGTTGTTTTTGTTTATACTTCGAAATTTTTTAGTTTCATGAGTTTTCGTTTTCGCGGAAAAATGCTGGCCCTAGAAACCATCTACTATCTGTGTAAATAGATTTAAAATCGTGTCACGCGTAGAAACCTACTTCCATTTAGTCGGTTTGTTTTTCGCTGAAATTTCCCCCAAACGATTTATAACAAAGGTCTTGCAAGAGAGAGGCTCAGAATTTATAGATCTCAAAATTGTTTCTGAATCAGACCAAAAAAATCGATTACTAATTTCAAAGGTATGTTCCTTTAATAATAAATCTGCGATTCTTACTCCTAAGACTGCAGCCTGCAGTTCAAGCCGCGGAATTGTTAATGGTTTTAAAGGAGGAACTTGACTTTTTGAAATTATAAAAGCAACGTGAACTTCGTCATTCCTTAATAATAATATGAAATAAGAGACCGCGGTATAAGCTTCCTGGCTTGCATCACAAAACGTATGTGAATCTATTCATTTAATGAACAGGCCTTAAAGCTAACAACATCGTGGTATTTCGCATGCCTTTACTGAACTCAAATCTTTCAGCCAACGTTTCCAAAAAATAAATCTCAGTTCATCTTCCCATTTAATTACGCTTTGCCAAATTTTTCGCATTAGAATGCGCGATTGAATCGAAAAGGGAGCTAAAAAGCTTAATGGGTCGTAATTAGACGTGATAATACTGAGAAATTCTATTTTCGTAGGTCTTTTTTTGCCAGATAAAAATTCTTTAAAAAACTTTTTGTTATTGAATTTGAAAAACAAAGTTTCTGAGATTGTCGACCGTTGCAAACCCAAAACTCGTTCTTCCTTTGCACAAAAATTTTCTACTAATAACGAATTTTTTTCTTTTTTGTTTATATTTTCAGAAATATTCGCCCAACTATGCATTTCCCAAGTGGCACCCTAATTTATCTTTATTACCTGAGAAATTCGTTTTTTAGCTTCTTCCACAGATTCACATAAATCAAGATAATCGTCCATGTACAAATTTCGAGCCATGCTCATTGAAGATTTTGGGTATAAATGATCGTATAGCTTGGCATTTTTATTTTTAATGACCAGGGCTGTCGCTGGAGAGGATTAAGCATCGAAAAATAGAGAGGACATCACGTCTTCTTTGGGGTCGGATGATCTTTCTTTCCCCTGCCACATAAATCATTGAGCATCACGATCATCTTTACGAATTTATATTTTTAGAAACATGTCCCTCATGTATCCTTTAAAAACAATGGAGTATTGACGAAATCGCATACACAAATTAGCTTTTGCAATAAATCGGGACCTGTTAGCATTGAATCGTTGATGCAAACTTCACATGATTTTGCTGCTGTGTCGAAAACTAAATGAACCATTCCTGGTTTATTCACATTCTGAACTCCAAAATGTGGTAAATACCACAGTTTTTCATTGGATTCTGCACATGAATCTTCCGCGTAACCAAATTGAAAGAGATGATCCATTTCTTTGTAATATAAGCTCGAATCTTCTGGATCCCAATCTCATTTTTTTTCTAAAAGGTTTAATATATGCAAGGCGTTTATGCGACTATTCGAAATTTCGTTCATTTTGCCCTTCCAAAGTAAACCGACTTCTCATATATTGTTATTTTTTTACTTGTATTTTCTAAAATATCGATATCGCGTTTAACGTAATTTCAATCTAAATTCTGTTTCACAAGATTATTTAAATTAAAATCGGTATTTTCTGTCTTGATTTCGAAAAAATTAATCTAATGACTTTCAAAGTTAGTTTCTTTGTTTATTATTTTACCATGTAAAGACCAGCCAAGTAGACAGTTAGAGAGAAACAACGAATTTTTTTTAATTTTTAAATATTTCCGAGTGATAATCGTATTACAATGAACTTGCCCAATTAAAATTCTCGGAGCAATTGAAAAAGGAGAGATTCCCATACCAGTTCTTAATTTGGAATAATCTGACAGGTTTTTTGTCAGTGTTTGTTAAGGTAAGGCTATATTTTTAACAAGTAAATGATTAAGTTTAAAAGAAGTATTGCAAGCTTGGATTGTCAGATAGACTTTCATATTTGCAAAGGTGATCGGATCTTTACGTCTCACAATACACAATGCAATATTTGCTGAACTGTTTACAGCTTTGGCTTCTTTGACAATCCTCTCGTTTATTATAGAAATAGTCGATCCCTCATTAAAGAGAGCATAAACGAATTTGAAGGATTTTGATCCTATTACACGAACAGGGACTAGTTTCAACAAGGTAACACGTTCCAGTCATGAGGATTTAATATTTGAAAGTAAATTCATTTGTTAAAGAAGATTACGCTCGATTTCAGCATGTGAAGAGTGAGAATTCGATAAGCGATTGAGCTCTCGTCCTTCAGTTTCTTTGTTAAAGTTATGTAAAAAAGTGTTGTGTCTTTGTTTACAATGAGTACTTAGATTTTTAAATTTACATTTAGGTCGCAAATGACCTTTTCCAAACAACTAAAACAAACCCCGATCTTTTGAACGGTCTTCCATCTTTCTTTTACCGATTTTTGAGACCACGCTCTACTTGCTGCTGTTAAGTGATTATTTTGCTTATATGAATCACAAGTTTGTTAAATATCATCTTTCAACAGATTTTCTTGTACACAAGCCAAAAGAAAAGTTTTTTGATTTAAAGTGTATGCACAAGAGTCCAACTCTCTCAGAGCTTTATTGAAACATTCAGCACTATACAAATCAAGTAAGCCAGCTGACAAACTTATCTCTGCCTCGCGATACAAGAATGTACTCAAAATATCTGGTTAATATTTCTGACCCTTTTCTGCAACTGCAAATCTTGCGTAATTTTGTAATATCATTTTCAGAATTTTACACAAAATTTCTTTCACTAAATCTGGACTTTGTAGATAACCTAAATGATCCAAAGATTTTATAGTAATTACAGAATTTTCTAGTCCGGATACAAAATCGACTTAATTAATTCTGCCTGATTCAATCGAAGGTAAACTTTTAATTTCGTTAACAACTTTTTATAGGATAGTGTTTTTGTTTTCATATCATAATTCCAAAGTTTCGATTATTTCATTATAAGATAATGTTTTTGTTTTCATATCACAATTCCAAAGTTTCGATTATTTCATTTGTGCTAGTACCGGAAGCGGACAAGATTTTTAGTGAATTTTTTACGTCACCTTTTAAAGAATTAAACAGTCTCACCGCGTTCTCCCGTTTAGAGTGATCGCCTAATTCAGAGGATAAATCAAAGGCCTGCTTAAAATGCAGCCATTCTAACGGATCTCCCCAAAAATCTGGTAATTTCTTTGCTGTCATTCGATTTATGTAACGAGAACTTTTGTTGAAACTGTTAGAACTTTTATTCATGGTAACATATAACTCGATTGCACTGGCTAGTCGAGAAATCGGATCTATGTTTTTGTTTTAAAACTTAACATTTCAGGTGCTGTTTGGCCGTACTTTTTGAGTGGTGAATTTTGATGTAAATTTGGGTTAATTTCACGATTCCCATGCAAGTGATTGGAAGAAAAGGTATGTCTGTTAGACGAGATATTACGTTTAAAATTCGGATTATTTAAAGAATTTAATCTAGTATTTAAATATTCATTGATCGGTGATGGAGAACAAGAATGTAATAGAAAATTATCTCGCGAACTAAATCCAGACTTTAAACCATTTTCAGATCAATCTTTCCCTTGATTAAAGGATTGGCAATTCGATGGAAGGGTCGGCAAATGAGAAGAGAAACGGTGACGTTGTGCTGGATCAGCAAGAGAAACCTCTGCAAGCTCTGCATCTTCGTTGTCGTTGTTGGCTCTCGGAAGCTAAACAGAAGACGCGGGGGGTGGATGCTAAGACGCCGGGGGTTGGCACTGAGAAGGTGCGTAACGCTGCTGGACTACCTGGGCGACCTCGTCATCCGCGTCATCTCTTGGAAGCTTATCTCGAGGCTTCGGGGGCTAGCGTCGAGACGTCGGAGGTTAGCGCTGAGCAGGAACACGACGGCTCTGGACTGCCTGAGTGACCTCGTCATCCGCGTCATCTCTCGGAAGCTTATCTTGCGTCGTCGGGGGCTGGCGCCGAGACGCCGAGAGTAGGCGCTGAGGAGGAGCACGGAGGTTCTGCACTCGGTCTATGGCTGCAAGCTGGACTTCGTCCTCATCGTCTCTCGAAAGCACGTCCTGAGAAAGTGCAGATGTACGGGAACGTTTTGTCGGTGCACGTTTTGCTTTATGCGCTTCATTCGATGGCAACTTTTCAAAGTAACTCGAATTGTTGACGAGACTCCTTAAGACATCTGTATCTTCAAAAGCTCCATTTCTTCCTACGGAACTGACACCCACAAAACAGGACGACTTAACACGAAGGAGTACTCAAATTTTTAAAAAAGTGGGAATTACTAATAGTTTGTAGTGTCCTGTCACGGTTGCAAATTATTTCGTGTTCTATTTTTAAAATAAGGAAAAAAAATAAATTTATTTCCACAACGTATATATTTTGAAGGTTACAGTTCAGCCGTACAAGAAAATCGGCCTCTACGCTGTTACGAACTTTGTTTCTAACGCAAAAATAACAAGAAATTAATTCGCCTAGCAATGGCGTAACCGAGTAACTGTTGCATTCTATTTTCGCATGGTAAACGTCTACAATACTCTTATCACTACGCCGTGGCTCTTCGCGGCATTCTAATACACCGAAAAAAAGGAAAAGCGGCCCTCAACACGGCATCCGTGTTCATGCACGCAGCCTTGGTCTTGGGGTCCTGTATGCTCTCTGACCCGTGAAAATAGAAAGCTAGCTAACTGTAAAAAAAATGAAATCTGCTAAAATAATGACGAAGAGTGCAGATTGGAACAATATTGTTGGTAACATGAGCATACATGTTCTTTTTTAGTCAAGTCGAAGCCTAACTCAAGTAATTTGTCTTTAACGCTTTGTAGCGATTTTTCGACAATCTTATTATACACCAAACTCGTACTTATTATGATCGGTAGTCTTCCAGAATTTTTCGAACTGTTTGAACTGCTGGGGGTCCAATAACCCAATAACCCAGTCTTGCTTCAGGTGTCAAAAACTTCTCGAGAATGCTGACCCTCCTTGAGGTTTCGTCAAGAATTACGTCGGGTACGAAATTAGAGAGTCTCGATAGTCTCGAATAGTTTTTGAGACCTTGATACTAGACCGAGACTTGATCTTATCTCGTTTTGATTTTTTTTTATCAAGTGCGGCTCGTCTCCTTTTGTCTTGAAGCTTGTATCAGACAGAATTAATATATAATATTATATAGCTGCAGTTTTGAAAGAATCTTCAACTTAAACGGTCGGTAATTTTTTACTTTTTTGTGGATTTATTAAAATTGTCTTTTAGAAATTATTAACTTTTTTTAAGCGCGTATCTCAATTTCTAAATAAATTTCTATAAATCATAGTGTCGGAACAACTTGAAAATCTGATAAAGCTTAAAATTCAACACCACAAATGACTGATTTTTTTAACTGCAGAAAAATGCATTCTCTCAATCAGACTTGTTCATAAATAATAATAAAATCAATTGTTTTTTTATCGATCAGAATTATTCAACTTCCCATATCTCATCACCGCTAAAACTCATTTGATATCAAATATAAAAGTAACATTAGTGCATGCATAAAAAAAAAATTTATTTGATAATAAGCTATTTACAATTGTTATATTTCCATTGATGTTTAAAATCAGTTAGACCTTATAGTTCCATTTATTCATAATGCAGTATTATACTAAGTTTTCTAAAGAAAATGATACAAACCATCAATACGACAATACTTAATAAGAATACGATGAGATGATTTACAAATAAAAATAAAATTAGATTTATAATAAATATATTTAAGACAAATAAATTTATATTAATGTTTGGTAAACATAATATAACAATATTCTTAGTCTTTATTTCAATTATTTCGTTGTCCATATTATTTAAATATATCAGAATTTTTAAGTGGTATATTAAAAGAGAATAATAAGAAATATTTGAATTAATATACTTGTGTAGGTTTCGTTTTTATAACAACTTATGAATAATCTTCCTGACTGTCTTCAAAATCACTATTTTCATATCCTGAACTGAAAAAATCGTTATAAAATATATTACTGTGGTGCAGAAAACTGTAAAAAATTCAATTTTTCTAATATTTTTACGCGTAAAAGTACATTAGTATAAGAAAATTAAAAAAAAAATATCTTCATTGATGAAAAAAATTATTTCATTTTGTATGCACCGCAATACTTGTTTAATTTTACAGAGATAAGTATTTATACATATTTTTAACTAACCTATGGTTTAAGTCCATTTCTTTATCATGACTTAGTTGCTTACGCTTGTGGAGTTTCATCCGCTTAGATAAATGTACAAAAGATATCACAGGATCAGACAGGCTTAAGTGCATCTTTTCAAGTTTAATCATAGGAGCCTTCAGTTTTGGGGTTCTGTTGTCAGTTTTCACTATTATTGCACGGGATATTATTACAAGTTTTGTTTTTAAATATTTATCTTTTAAATTGCATAAAATTTTTTTTTAAAAAGATCATATTAGGAGAATATGAAATTAATTTTATCTCAATTATTTACACTTTTATAACTTAAATACTACTGGTTTTTCACGATAGGATCCATGTTTTGAGAGTCACATAATTGTCAACTTTACCATACTGTTTGTTAATAATCTTTGGATGAATAAATTTTATAATTAAATTTTGCTGCAATATTTATTGTTATTATTAAATATATTCATCTATTGTTATATAATTATACGGATGTTAATATTAGACCTATCGGTAAAACACTATAAAACTATTTTAAGGAAACTGAAACTTGATAATTAATTAATATGATGTATGATTCATTAATCAATTTTCTTTATCTGCATTATAATATAAAAGTCTTTCGGATATTATTTATATTAATGATTTTAAAGTAGTATAACTTATGTAGACATATAGTTTACATCAAGGCATGGTGACGGATAGCATAGTTGGTAAATCTTAATGCTCCAGGTCTAGAGGTTTTTGGTTTACTTCCCGGTGGAAAACTTTAAGTTTTTATGCACTTTCAGAAATCATTTTCCTGTCTCTTTTTAAGTCGGTCTTTGAGTTAGCCAATTTTTAATTACCTCCAATGTAAATCCAAAAGTATCCGGCACGCGCACTATTAAAGCAACGTTTCTTTAAAAAATCAATTGATCGTAAGTACATGCATGGTTCATTATTTTTCGACATGTTTTCTATAAATTTTGAACTGATTTTGAGAAATAATTAGTTTTATTACCTGCAGTATCAAATAAAAATTTCAATCGTAATAATGGTAAGTTACATTGTTATTTTAAGTTATATGCATCGCCATTTGTTTGTCTAATTGCGTAAAAATTTATTGCAGAATTTGCAGTTTAAGGAGGCTCAACACACCTATCTAAGTATTTGTGAAATGGATGAAATTGAAATCTATGGTCAATGAGTATGTTTTTTACTTCTGTGCAAAATTTCAGCATAGGTTGCTGCGGAAAATTATTAGTAAAACGCGTTACAAGTGACCGTCTTATACATAGCCTCTTATGGAGACGGCACTTTTTTCACCGGAAATCTCATCATAACTCTCTCAAATCACTTCTTACATGAACAAAAAACTAGAGTCATGTAGTTTAACTATCACTCTTTCAATTAAACA
>JAPYYV010001154.1:0-40104 GCA_030522625.1 Copidosoma aretas
GGGCTGAGGAAATTAGAGTCCTTACAACTATACATATATAGTAAGATATATGGAATATAAATATGTGGGGTTGGCGCGCAGAGCGCGCAAGGGGGCGAAGCCCCACTAGTATATATGAATTGAAAATTTTAAATTTAAAAATTAATATTCGTGAAAAATTTTCAAAATTACAATTAAATATTAGAAAAGGAGATACAGAGACTTTCCATATTCCTCAGGAATGGGTTTCAAATGATGTATGTTCTAAAATATTTAATGATTTCCGTACTTGTTCTCTTAACAGTGTCATACTAACATCACATAACGAGTATACATCATTTTTAAATGATAAGATTCTAAAAAAATTAAATGGAGAATTGAAGACTTATTATAGCATAGATAACGCTATTTACAAAGGAGTTGATATATCAGATAATAACATTTATACAAATTTTCCTGTAGAAATGTTGAATAATATATGCGAACGTTTGCCACCTCATGAACTAAATTTAAAAATTGGTATAATAGTTATGTTACTTAAAAATTTGAGTATATCAGATGGTTTATGTAACGGTACAAGATTAAAAATTACAAAATTACTAAATTGCAATATAGAAGGGCAAATAATTACTAGTGAAAAAGTTGGAAGTAAGGTTTTTATTCCAAGAATAACTATAAATACAGGAAATAATTCCACATTACCTTTTATTTTATATCGTAAACAGTTCCCAATTGTTGTTGCATTTGTTATGACTATAAATAAATCTCAAGGTCAAAGTTTCGATAATGTAGGTTTATATTTCAGAAAATTTTTATTCCTTTATGGTCAGTAATACGTTGCTTTATCAAGGTGCAAAAATAAAAATAATTTATTTATTCAAATAGAAAGAGAAAAAAATAAAGAAATAGAAAATATTGTTTGGAAAGAGATTTTTAGATTATAGATTGACATTACATTATACTTCTTATAGATAAATTGACAAAATTTACTCAGATCCATTGAAAGTTATTATATTATTTGTTACTTCATCATGTATTAATAATACATGACATGGTGTATATTTCTTTTATGACGATACTTTTTTGTTGAAAAAATTAGATATTGAATATTTCTGAATGATATATTTCTAATTTTTAATCAAAATTGGTTATCAATATAATACCTTTGTATACATGTTATAAAAAAATTATTGTGTCTTTTACTTTTTAACATTTTCGTGAATTTATTATTAATATTTTTAATTTTAGATCGGAATTAAGTCCTTATTATTGATGTACGAAATTGGTGCAACTAAATAATTTTTTGTTACAAGTGTACGTTAAAGGAATAGATGAGAGGCAGACGGGTTGTTTAAATTAGGATAATACAGTATTTTATTCATACACTTATTTTACATAAAGTTAAGTATATAAATTTTATTATTTATTCTCCTAACTTAAACTTGGAAACGGGGAGTTCTGTCTCTTCGTGGTTATGATATAGCTTAATTTAATAGGTTATTTTCATAATTTATATAAATTGGGCAGTACTTCCACGGTTAATATTATTCAATAATAATGTAAGGTTCATATTTTCATATGTAATTGTATCATGTCATATAAGTACATCTGTAAATAATGAATTTTATATTGTTTTTTAATAATACTAACATAAAAAAAGTATAATGCACCGAGAACTTTATACTAATAAAAATAATTTTAATAAAGAGAAAATTATTATTAAAATTATGTTTTGCAATGATTACAATTTAATTTTGTATATCATTAATAAGTATAAAGTCCATCTATTTGCCTCTTGAGCGGTGTGGAAAAATAGATGAACAGTTTTATATTTTAAATTATTATTAAATCAAATTATTGGAAATAGAAATTTGTGTTATTTATTTGGGAGGTAAGAAGAAAACAAGAATGGTACATATTAATAAATATTTATCATCATATTAAATGGTGTCCAAAAATAGATGAAAGTAGTTTTTTTACACTACTAAAATAGGTACATATTTAAGAGTGAGATGGTTAATGATCACTATGTTAGAAAGTAAAGTAAATCATAGGGATCTGAGAATAGCCTGTTGGGGGTCTGTGGGGGGTCAGGAAAATATTGTGTGGGGGGGCTGTGGAGGGTCTGAGGTGGGTTCGTGGGGGGGGGGGGGGGCGGGGGGGGGGTGTAGGGCAATGTGGTGAGTGTTAAATTTAGGGAAAAAACAAATCTGCGGGGCTCTGTGGGGAGGATGTTTGGAATGACCCACACAATTAACTATATAATATAGGTAGATATATATGTATATATGAGGTATTCTTTGTGAACGAATGACCCCTCTTCTCCAAAATTGGTTGGATTCATTAAAGTTCTATAGGTGCTCAAATGAGAGGTCTTGACATCTAGTTTTTAATGCCGAGTGGTATGTATAGTGAATCCACATTCCTGATCCAATATGGCGGCCAAAACACGTGGCCTACACATTTTTTTTATCAAAACGATTATAAAACTCGCTGCATGAACCCGACTGGAGTCTACAAAAACTTAAATGAAAGGTCCTAAGTTTTTCTATGAAAAACTATGCAAATTATTTTTTGGTAGTCGTAGAATCAAAAATGGCTGCCAGAACACGTTTCGTATACCTATTTTTTTAATAAAACGATTATAAAACTCGCTGCATGAACCCAACTGGAGTCATCAAAGACTTATATAAAAGGTCTTACGATTTTCCATGAAAAGCCGTATGAAAATTTTTTTGTCAGCCATAGATTCCAAAATGGCGGCCAAAACCCGTGACATACACCTTTTTTTCAAATAGAACGATTATAAAACTAGCTGTATCAACCCGTCTAGGGGATACAAAGGCTTACATAAAAGGTCTTGGTTTTCTTATCAATGTTCGTATGAAACAAATTTTTAGTCAGCCATAGAGTTCAAAATGGCGGCTTAAGTATGTGACATATGTGTCTTTCCAAACAATCGAAGGGAGAATATTTTTTCATCCCACACAGGTCTTATTAATGCTTTAATAGATGATTATTATATTATGTTATTATGCGAACTATGTAAATATATAAGTGCTGTAGTTTTAAAAATTAAACAGCTTCTTTGGTCACGTGACAAAGGCTCTCTTCCAGGCATGGTAATGCACTAAGCAAAAGTGTATTACACCTACACCAATATGTACAGTATTCTTGCCTAGGTAAATTCGTCCTTGAAACAGAGTGTATTTGCTTGATCTATATGCACACCCAATGAACCTTAATTCTTCCTAGGACTCTTAGTTACTAGACCTCAATGACGCAATATTAGTAGTGCGAACGAAAATCATTTATGAGAGTAAATTATCTTCTTCGCGTATGCGACATTTCTTAACATACAAGTAGGTTCTAGTAGTCCCATCCGAGGGTCACCGTCAAAGATACGCGTTTACGTTTCAGAGGTATGTAGTCCATCCATGTATTTCTACTACAGAGCTCGGTTACAGTCTGAGTGGAACCAAACAAATTTTTATCTTACGATTTTTTCAAAAGACGCATATGTTATGTGTTTTGACCGCCATTTTAAATTCTATGGCCGACAAAAAATTTTCTTTATACGGCTTTTCATGGAAAAACTTAAGACCTTTTATTTGAGCCGTTGTAGACTCCAGTCGGATTCATACAGCGAGTTTTATAATTGTTTTATAAAAAAAAAAAAAAAGGTTAGGTCACGTGTTTTGGCCGCCATTTTGGATTCTATGACGGACAAAAAAAAATTGTATAAAAATCTTTCATTTAAGCCTTTGTAGACTCCAGTCGGGTTTATGCAGCGAGTTTTAAAATCGCTTCATTAAAAAAAGGTGTAGGTCACGTGCCTTGGCCGCCATTTTGGATTTTATGGCTTGCAACAATTTTTTTTGTATGGCTTTCATAGAAAAACTCAATACCTTTCACTTAAGCCTTTGTAGACTCAAGTCGGGTTCATGCAGCGAGTTTTATAATCGTTTTATTAAAATAAATGTGTAGGCCACGTGTTTTGGCCGCCATATTGGATCAGGAATGTGGATTCACTATAGATGCCACTTGGCATTGTAAACTAGAGGTCGAGACCTTTCTTTTGACCACCTATAGAACTTTAATAAATTCAACCAATTTTGGAGTGGGGGGTCATTCGTTCACAAAGAGTACCTCATATGTATATATGTATACACACATAAATTTATGTCCACCTTACTTCAAAACATGCCGTGTATCTCGAACAAGCATTACAAGTAAAAAAAAACAATTTCAACGGTTTCCAAAATAGGAAGCAACATAGCGCACAGATATTGGTTAATAGGTACACATAATCTCAAGTTTTACTTACTAATATCGAGATGGAAAGTTTAGAGAAAAATTAAAGCATGTTTAGAAAATGAAATTAAACGTGTATGAATCATTTCAAAATGGGTTTAAGACATATTAAACTTAAAATTTTTTAGAAAAAACGCTACATCTTAAAGGGAATACAACATAGGCTTAGAAAAATAAATTTGCGAGTTTTCTACAGCAGCAAGCGATATCAGGGCGTACCAATAAATATATGTCTTTTATGACAACATAACGTTATTTGACATATTTTGACTTCATCTTCATGAAATAGACAATTTTACAAAAAACGTTGGCATCTTTTCAAATATCAATGCAGACATGCACAAATAATTTTAAAATGGTTTTACAAAAGTTATTCTTCAATGTTTGCACAACTTTTCCTGAAATTTTTTAAATTATTTTTAAAAAAACTGCTGGAATCAAAATTTTTTATTTCTACCTGGAAAGCTGTAATCATCTAGTCCATGGCCTGGCCCAGATTGAGCTCAACTTAAGTTGTCTCCTGCATGTCAGTGACAGCTTATCGTATATCTTTTGTGCACTATACAATAATCTCATTGCAGCTGTTTTTTGAAGAATTAATTTGAAACATCTAGGAAACTTCTTAGAGCATTGACGAGCAACTTTGTCGCTGCAAGTTTGTCAAGCTAAATCTTTTAAAATGGTTTTAAAACTATGGAATTGAAGTTTTTAATTATTACAATTTTCATGTTTTATCCTGAAAAGTAATGAATAGATAAAATTTTTTTTAATGTCACCAGTTCGTCAATTGTATTAAATGATATTACACAATATTTGGACATACATTTTTTTCCCATGGCAAACTCGAGCATAGAGATTCGGTATTTTAAGACTAAACGCAATGTTACAAAATTATTTCTAGGAGCTTTCTATCGACTATTATAATTTGTAATTGGTATAGTAGGCTTTAAATTAGTTCAATGACAAATATTGAAAATAAATTTTTCGGATAAGGGATTTAAACATGAGTCTCACAGTCATAACTAGGACGTCAAAGTCAGTCATAAATTTTTTTTGGGTATCCTGGGTAGAAATTTACTTCTGAGTCCGATCCATTTCGGATCTTAAATGCTGAAGTGTGGATCGAATTTAGATCCGAACGGCTGATCCGTAACTGATCAGAAGTGTGCGCAGTTACGGATCCGAATTTAGTATGAAAAACGGACTTCAGGTTACTACATAGGACTTGAATCTGATCCTGAAGTAATATATTCTGATTTTCGTTGGTCTGAGAAGGTTAAGTTAAGACATCAGTCAGCATACACATAACATAATTTATCTACACAATAAAATAGATAATAATTATCTTATAATTATGCAAAAGAGAAAAATTTTTTAGTGTTTTTTTATGCAATTGGGGTTATTCACACCATAAGCAAAGATACAGACATATAAAAAACTGTGTTTATAATTATCAATTATATATAAATACAAACATCTCAAAGTGATATATGCATAATTGTTATTGCTCATTTATTGGACTTTTATCACCTTGGGAGTTATTTTAACTAGATTTATGTTTTTTTGGGTAGTTTGAGTCGCATAAGTATCACTATTGTGTTGTTGATTAAGGTTCCAACATCAGCACGAATAACAAACTTGTCTATTTGTTTCCCAGTTAATGCTGGGCGAAATATAAAAATATGTTTTGCGATGATGGTATCTATAAATTTATCAAATTTATCACCTCTTCATGCAATAAAAATTTAATGAAAGTTGCATAACTGTTTTTTTACTACCTTCGTAAATAAAATAAAATTCCGTTTGAACCAGGATGGGTTTTTCTCCACTTTTTTTTTTAGCACTGCGTGCTTTTATTATAATTTTACTGAAGAAATTTCTGAAAATTCTTGTTATTGTTTTTAAGTGTTTATCAGATAAAATTATGCTTGTTTTAAAGTGTTTACCCTGTAATATATGCAAATTCTTAGGTTTAAAATATTTAAAAATGGTTTCAAGAGCAAAAATATTCTATAAGATTGACACAGTGACTACTTCTGATGATGGTATTACTCCTCCCTATTTATTTGGTTATCGTTGCAAGCATATTTATTATTTCGTTTTAATTTTTCTTTCTTTCTACAATACTTCATTCGAATTTTCTGAACAGCACTACGTTTACGCGTATAATCCATTTTTTAATAAATTTATCAGGCGAAAATGAAAAACATAAAACGGAGTCACATTATATTTGTACTATAAAAATATTTATTGGATTTGTGCAGACGACGTCCACTTTAGTACATTCATCCGAATCGGATCCGAAACTACGCACACTTATGATCCGATCCTGATCAGAAACACGGATCCGTATCGGATCCAATCACAGGAATACCTGATTATTTTTCTACTCGGGAACTTGCGCACTTTTTTAACAGTTGTCCTACATTCTCGTTGCTATTTTGATTCAATAATCACGACAAAAATAACTTAAACTTTTAAATTAATTTTTCATTGATATTTTATGAATCAGAATCGAATAACTTACGTATAATAGATAAACATCATGCTGAATTACAGGCGAACGATATATAATCCAAAAAATAATAACTGACATTTAAAGATTGGTTGGGACTAATAGTTTTATCATTATATGCTTATCTATTGTAATCTTTTTGTGTTTATTTCAATAGTAACTTGTATGTATAATGTATTATCTTCGAATTCGTTTTATCAAATTGTTCTATCTTTTTTTTTCCATCAATAAATCGTACGTAAATAAATAATCACTTATATGAGTATTGTTTTATTTGAATACATAATACGTAGAAATGGGGATTTGAGAGGGCGCTCGTTGGATGAGCACGCGTCGCGAGAGCTGGATCGAAAAAAGCAAGTATTATCGGCGTTACAAGTCGTTTTTAGTTTTAAAAAGGTGGAAAAAAGATAACGTAGGTCGAAATGATGCTGTGTGAGTGTTAAGGATAAGTTTGGCTTTGATGTGAAAAGTGAGATCGTAAGTAAAGGTGACTAAGTGAGAGAAAAGGGCATAAAAATGGCGGGCACTGACGACGGAGAGAGATGCGCAGGAACACGACACGGTAAAAACAAGGAGGAGAAGAACGAGGGCAAACTGAAAAATTGCAGAAAAGGCGAAGTACGAAAATGTGTTTACTATTAAAGTAAATTACAATGATCGCCGACTAAAATGAAAGGAATATCAGACGCACTCGCGGAAGACAAGGAAGTGGATAACACAACATGCGACAGCACTGACAACTCGTTGATGGGGTGCTTAATACAAGTCGATCAAGAATATAGTAAAGACAAGAAGGCACTGAACAAAATGTCAGGGAAGCCGAGAAACAGCACTCACAAGCTGAAGAAAAAGGAACGACAGGAGAGGTCTAAGCAGGGCGAGGAAAGAGGACATACATTGAATTAACAGCTGAGCTGAAAATAAGCATGGGAAATTCGTACAAAGAAGTCTGGGATCAGTGCGTTATTAGTAAACGGCTTCAAGAAAAGAACAGGCTTGTCGAAGCAGTTCTGTAACAAATTAAAATGGAGAATAAGTTAAAAAGTAAGCAAATACGTAGAACAAATGGAACTTTGGGGGAGAGTTTAGTTTCTGTGGGCACGGCTTTGATCGCCCTACAAAAGCTTCTAAACTAAAATGAGAGTGCATATAGGGGAAATCGAGGGCGCTGAACACGCTGGTGAATGTTGGAAATCGATATCTCGTTTACTTTTCGAGATATCGATGTATCGATATATGAATAAAAGTTAAATGTTTTCAATTTTTTCAGTGCGTCATTCTATGTGTTCAACTGCATGGAATAGGAGAAAAATAATAAAAAAATTTTCGATTTATTCACATTTTTTTTATAACAAACGAACTCATTGCACGAGTATCATATTCGGAGGTAGAGTGTGTGGCTTAACTGAACTATATTTGAAAGGACCAAGATAGATATTTATGGTAAATCGAGGATGCTGAGTATGATAAGAACAGTTTCAGCTTTTCGAGATATCGATACATCGATGTGTAAATATATATGTATACTGTGTGCATGTCAGATACCATTTAGCGTTACCCAGAGTGCACCGCGTGGAGGTAGGTCTGTAGAGCACTCCATGCGCACACGAGTGTAAATGTATGTGTGTGTGGCCGTGTGCATGTGCGCGTGATTAAGATTGTGGTGCATGTCACGTGTGTGTTTTAGTGTATTCATGTATAGTGTAAATTGTGTGTGTTTACAGTCTGTCCGTAGAGTCCGTTACTTGTTTTCCCTTTACAGTTTGTTTGTCGTCTGTCTCTATTTGTCTAACAGTCAGTGTCAGTCCATATTTCGTCAAGTTGTGCTTCTGCTCCATCAATCTCTTCCTTGATGGTATTAAAGCGCGGGCGTTTCGGTAAAAGTTCCTCGATGCCAACGTTTTCAGGCGTTAGCTCTTTAAGTGCTTTCAAACCGATTCCCTCGCGCTCTACACCATCGATGAAGCCAGGGTAGACTTTTTTAATATCGATCAAAAATTGCAATATTTGAGAGCCCAAATCTTTGTACTCCCTTTCCAAGCAATTCTGTCGATAATAAAAAAGCCCCATATACTGATGGAGCAGCTTTGTAGATCGTCGGCATAAAATAGTTTTTTTAAGTAGTCTGTTTTGATTTTCGATGTGGTTGATCGTATTAGTAGCGTCTGTCCTGTCCACGTATTCCCCGATGCTGTGGTTCGTCGTTTTGTGCACAGTATTATCACCAATCAACTTTTCTACTCCAAAGTACTGTTTTGCACTGTCCGTGCAGATGGTGGAAGTTTCAGTATCGACGAATTTCTTAATATACGGCCATAATTTAGCCTTAGATTTTGATTTGACCTGAAAATAAAAACATTGTAAATAAATAATTTAATTCAACATACTTTGGAATAAATTTGTATGTAATACATATATGTATAATATGTATGTATCTACCTCAAAAAATAAGCCGACTTTATCTTGCGGACAGTACATTCCCAAAACAACGACAGTCATCTGTCGCGTCACTCGTCCTCTGTTGTATTTCCGTTTTGTCAAAAAGGTCTCTTCTATCTGTACTGTTTTTCCTGCACCCCCGAGAAGAATTTCAGCGTGGGAAGCTATGCACTCAGCTACTTCACGACAATAGCTGTAGTAGTCGATAACTGTAGGTCGGCTGATCTCAGGACGATCCTCACTCAAACGCCACGCATTAAAATGCTGTTCTACGATTACGACGGGCAGCTTCATAATAAAAAACAAAATAATGACTAGAGCATCGCGTACTTCAATGCGACACATACTTCCGTCGAAAAAAGTACCAGTTACAAGAGAAATTGACTTCCGGCAATTTTTTTTGCCGCTCTTCGACCATGGCTTACTACATCGCCAAATCCATCCTATTTTGGTCAGCTTTTTTTCTTCCACCTTCATTTTGAAGCCACAGCACGAGGGAGGTTCATCACTCTTAGAAGGAAGCAACTATACTTCTTGCAAAAATGTCATAGCACATTCATTACTACACACCAAATTTTCAAATGAGTTTATCAAATTAAAATTCTTCAATTTTGGATGCAAGAGAAGATGAAACTTATTCCCTCTATCCATTTTCAAATAACTGAATTAATGCGCTTGATGACTGTACAAAAGCTAACAAGATACTAACAGCTATTGTTATTTTTTTATGCTACAGAAAACAAACCCGCCTACTGTTTCAGAAATCGAAGGTGAACTTTGTTATTTACTATCAAATCAGGCTTATACTTGAACTGTTCGTGCGTTGAAGCAAAAAGTATCCGTTAGAGGCGCTGCACGTTAGAGCGCGCTAAAATTAAAATACATAAAAATGTCTTTCGATAAATCAATAAGATATATTTCTCTCGGCTAGTGCTTGCTTTTCGAGATATCGGTATTTAACTAAATAGTACACATATATGAAGAATGTATCAGCTACCAAACTGATAAGAATAGATAGTATATTTTGATATGTGCCAATTTATCGGGAAGTTATAAGAATATATAGTATACTTTGATCTGTGCCAATTTGTCGGGAAGTGATAAGAATAGATAGTATACTTTGATCTGTGCCAATTGGTTGGGAAGCGATATTAAAATAAAGTAGTATAAGTTTTTCATCATTTATAAATTAAAAAGCAGCACAATTTCAATTATCGCATCTTAAACAGCTCAACTTATCAATTAATCAAAACAAAGTAGAACTACTTTTATAGAAATTCAAACATGTATCAGTTGATGTACCTCCAATAGCAAATATAGTTTTCAATGATCCATGTAGTGAGCATAAAATTGTTTTCTTCAATACATCGATATCTCGAAAAGTAAATGAGATATCAATCTGAAACTGTTCTTATCATACTCAGCATCCTCGATTTACCATAAATATCTATCTTGGTCCTTTCAAATATAGTTCAGTTAAGCCACACACTCTACCCACTCTACCTTCGAATATGATACTCGTGCAATGAGTTTGTTCGTTATAAAGAAAATTTTTTTATTATTTTTCTCTTATTCCATGTAGTTAAAAACATAGAATGGCGCACTGAAAAAATTGAAAACATTAAACTTTTATTCATATATCGATATATCGATATCTCGAAAATTAAACGAGATATCGACTTCTAACATTCACCAGCGTGTTCAGCGTCCTCGATATACCCTGTATACACTCTCATTTTAGTTTAGAAGCTTTTGCAGGGCGTTCAAAGCCGTGCCCACAGAAACTAAACTCATGCCGAACTTTGTACTGTGTACAAAAAAGAGCGAGGGAGCAGAATAAAAACACAGACGCGCCAGAAAGCAGCAAGGTGCATCTACATGCTAGCGACAGTAAAGAGGGGCAGAAAACAACTTATGATTTAAGTGATAAGAATGCACCCTTGGACAACAACATCAACAACAACAAGAGAGCCGGCAGCAAAATAATTTCCACAGGACGGAATGCTTTAACAGTATACCGGATGAAATGTCTGAAAGAGAATGGGAGTGTGAAAAAAAGATTAGAAGGAACAGGAAAAAGAATTTAATAATAGAGCGAGTGAGAAAAATCAGGAAGTTCTTGAAAGAAATTTAGGAGATAGCTTGGAGAAACACGGGAGTGCCGATTTTGGTCAAAGAGGGTAGAGTGCTGGGAGCAGAAATACTGTTAAAGCTGGAATCTATGGAAAATTTCATTTGGGTTTTAAAAAGAAAAGATAAGCTTGAAAAAATTTGCATTAGTGTCGAAAATGACTGCAAGGAACGGGAAAAAATAGTAATGGACTGGTTGAGAAGTGTCCAGAAAGAGGAAATAAGAAATAAACTTTCAGCGAAGCTGGGATACATAAAAATCCAAGTGAAAGAAGTATGGTAGATGGAATGGATGCAGGGGCAAGCTGGAAACTCACACAAGCAAGGAAGCTGACGAAGAGGATAAAGTGCGTCAGCAGCAAGATGATTCGTGAGATATAGGTATAGGTGAGTAGGGAAGTGATTCAATTAAAATTGTATCTTATAATAAAAATAGTTTATTTTATAAAAGAATTTGATACAGTACTTGTTCTAGAACTCACTTGCCCCCCTATCCCCTTGGACCACGTGTCCCACCCTCCTTGGTATATTTCCTGACCACCTAGTAGTAAAATGGGGACAAAACAGTGTAACATTGAGTTAATGAAAAATAAAACTTATATGGTTTAGCGTTATATAAATGAAATTATGAAATAGTAGTAAATATTGTTGCTGTACAGGACATTTTCTAGATTCATTTGAATTTTGTTGTACTTCCATGGTGCATTAGGTTAACCTGTAATTTAAAATGTGGAACTCATCGTAATATTGTCAGAATACCGCACAAAATTGAGAATTATTAATATCTGAATATATAATTCAATCTTTTTTAATGAATCAAGTAATAAATTTCACCCTAACATTCAAATGATGTCGCTCCATAAACCACAATAAACTATGAGCTTATTAATAATAAAAGATTATTATAATATGCTGTTAAAAACTTATGAATAAAAGATGTCTTTCCAGACAATGTTTATTAATTTACATTTATTATGACTCATTTAGAATCTAAATTGCTTTCAAGTTCTTACATCTTGAAAAAAAAACATTCATTAAAAAAAAATTATTTTTTAAAATCAAATCGATCATTATCTGTTAAATGAATTATTACAATTATATAACATTACTTTCAATTTATCTTGGAAGGTGGTGAGCGTATCTCATGCTCTTAGACAGTAAAAGTCCAGCTACCTTAAATTATCTAATTATTCATTTACAATCTATGGTTATCTAATTTAGAGAGAGAAAGGTATAGAATGATTAAAGAGACGTGAAAGCATTTGCGTGAATAATACATATATCTTACCTTTCATCTTCTATTTGTTGAGATATTTATTATTGGTTGTCAACCGTATAATTTATATATTTTATTCTTTGTAAGATAATACATTTTCGTTCATAATATTTACTACACTTTTTGGTAAGATTACTTATTTATTTAAAAATATTTTTAATATATGTTTTAGTAAGGCCTCAGTTAACCTTTAAAAAATACTTCACTACTTTAGTTAACTATTACATTTTCCTATGTGGTGAACAGGCTATTTTAGTAATAAAGATTATTACTGACCACTCGTGATAATCGGTGCACAGCGGGAAAAACGAGATTTTTTATTCAAAATCGTAGATCTCCATAACGAATAAAGATATAGCTGTAAAACGAGTTGGAGATAATAGCCCGTTTAGTTCTTAATAGTAGAAAAATATCACAAAAAATGTCTTTAGGTACCGTAACCTAAAAAAAATATAAAATGAAAAAAATTCGCGTTTTTTTCATTTGTAATCGTAAATCTCTGAAACAAAAATAGATAGAGTCATGAAACATCTTAAAACATTTAGCTGTTGATACAGGTATAGCATACAAATGTTGATCAATGACGTGAATTCATCCCTGAACCTACAAAAATGGTTTAATAATGAAAAATTAATTTTTTTCTAATAAGAGTCTTAAACATTAAATACAAACAGAAATAGGATTTTCAAGTGAAAAGGTAATAAAACAAGAAAATACAAAAAAAATTTGTGGGGGTGTAAAAATACCCTTAAAAAAAACGATCCAATAGTAAAAAAACCTGTTTGTCTTTGAATAATCATGAATCTCCTGAATACATAAAGATGGGAAAAAAATTTTTTTTGGCAAACCAAACTTATTTATAAAAAATGAATAAAAATTTAATTTCATAGTATAAAGTTATTACATAACCTACAAGAAACGGTCAAATCATGGAAAAAATACGTTTTACTATTTGGAATCGGAAACCAACTACACTAATGGAGATGGGTTCATAATACTTTCAAAAGCATCCAATGTTTTTTTCATAAAATAGTCAGTATTTTGTTCCATCTAAATACTAGAGAAATAAAAATACTAAAAACGAATTTTTTTGTAGAATTGTGTGTTCCTAACAATTAAAGATTTATGATAAGCGATCATGAACTTTTTAAGAATGAATCCAGAGAGACCGGTAGCACATACAAAATTTTTCCCAATACTGAAATATTTTTTCCAACCTACAAAAACAGTTATATCATGATAAATACGTGATTTATAGTCAGAATCGTGAATTTTACATGACAAAAAGAGACCATCATAAAAAATCTTGAAGCTTTTACCTCATAAAATGTGTATTAAGTAAAAACTCGGACCTATGTTGTACAGATAAATCTTTACCTACAAGAATTATGAAATTATTAAAATAATACACGTTTTTTCATTCAAAATCTTGAATCTTCAGAACGAATAGAAATAACATCAAATAACTTTCTAAGTAGTAAACTTATCGAACTAAAAATTGACGAAAAATGTTCTACTTGTGCTAGTTTTTCTCTAATAAAAACATGAAAAAATCATAAGACAATACAAATTTTTTAAATTGATGATGTTAATCTTTTTAACAAGCAGAGAGGTGTTTTAAGCATTGAAAGTATTTATGATAAGAAATGAGAAGTACAAAAAAAATAAAATATGCAGCCGTACAAATAATCTCAAAACTTTTCATCATTTCACAAAAAGATCATCATATTGTCCCACATTATTTATTTTCATATAAATCTTAAATTATAATTTATAACTTTTTACGATGTCAAACGATCGATACGGCAAACGACATTGAGACACATTAAGTTCTACAGTCCATAATCACCAGTTTTGCTGTTTCATACATCTTAAATTATTTAGCGAATAATTTCAGTTACCATTATACCAGTTTGGTTTGCAATAACATATAATACAACGATCATTTCCCACATTAATATCAGGTTCAATTCCTTGTTGGCTTACAATATATCCAAGAAAGATGACTTTTTTCGCAAAAGCTCAAATTCATCTAACATAAGTATCATTCTTGCTAAGTTTTCTTATTATTTCATTATATTCTAGTAATGCAGGCCTTTCATACTCAATTCTAGTGTCAGGATGAAACTCGGAAGTTACATATACGAAGGGTAAAATTTCTTTCGGGTTGACATCCTCATCTTTAGTGTTAATAGCCATAACATTACACTGGCCCTTTTCATTTTTTTATTATTTCCTTTCCTAAATAAACATTTTTATTCCCAACATGTATATGCAGCAAATAACATTCGTTCAGGATTATATTGATTAGGTTAATTCATACTATCTGTCGTGTTCAAACTTTAACTGTATATTAAACTAGGTTGTTATCTAGTTGTTCCACATGAGGACCACGCCGTTTCAGACGAGGTGTATTTTTTGTCTTATCTGAGATATCAAATTGAGATACATTTCACAGTATATCACTGTGTTCATTTTGTTTAGTCTTAAAATTAGTCCCTCTTTCAGTTAAAATTATTTGGTTATATTCATCTTTTTATTGGTTATCGGCTTGTATATCACTAAATTTTTCGTATTTGGGTATATTTGATTTTTCAGATGAACCTGTAGTGAATTCAGTATACAACTTTTGTTGTTTAATTCTATCACGGTGACATCCTGATTTTTTATTCAGATTAAAAATAGTATATAACATTTGATTTTTTTGAGCTTGCTTTTTGAGCTTCATTGCAATTTGCTCTCTTTCTTCCTTTTATATTAGTGCTATTTTTTGAAATGTTTTCAGAAATGGTACATAAGGTTTACCAGAAGTGGTACATCATCACTTAGTACTATAGCATCATGATAGTATGACAATCTAACTCGTAGTTCCCTACAAAAATTTTGAACTAATAAACTACCATCTGTAATTAGAAAGTTATTGGGGACAACATAAAAAATGGTAGGTTTTCCTTGTATTGTTACATATACAGTTCCTTAAGTGGAGACTGATAAATATGTAATTTCTGTTAAAATAATTATATGGCTAAAATCTACTAGCACTTCTCAATCAAATTGATATACTTTTACTCAATTTGTTGCAGCGCCGCAGAGCCCTCTTATCAAGCATGAAAGTGGTAAAACCATTCTTGTTTTTAGGAACACATAATTTATACTCATGGCTCATCATCTTCTCGAAGTTCTTGAGTTGTCCTAATATATACGAGCATGATGTCTTTAGGATTTTCATCACTTTCGGAGTAGTGCTCGGTGTCTGATGTTTATAACATTACAGGCTCACCTCCTGAAGACGTTGAGAGTGAGCTGCATGCGAGTTTAAATGACGGGGCGAACAATCGTCTCTTGGCTGATTATAATTTTGAACATTTTGTCCTTAGTAACTAGAGTTTAAATTTTGTTAATTGCAATTGCCTCAGTTTTCATTTTGGGGGTACCTATCATAATTTTTTTTTCTGCCTTTATATTTTTCATCTCTAGAGATAGAATTTGAGCTTCTTTTGGCATAGTAGCTGTTAGGATTTTCTTCACAAGTCTTTTTGATCATCTCTGACCCAACTTTGAAACCTTAGCAGATATCTAATATATACTCCTTTACAGAAATATTTTTTCAACAAATATGCGGATGTATTTGATCGCACATTGTAATTAAAAATTCATACTGAGCGATTCCATCACCAATTCATTCACCATGTTGATGCCTTATTCGTGTGTAATTAAATTTTGGGAGTATATTTTCAGTGTCAATCGGGTTTATTAAATCGGAAAAAATATTTTCTCAATTCTTGTATCAAATCTTTGTGTACAAAATATATAGAAGAACATTAAAGGAATGATTTATAAGATAATATTTGAAATAGAATAAAGAAATATTAACACAATCGACATGCTACGTTTGAAAGATAAAAATGATTTTCTATGTGTTATTCATCTCTCTCTCAGTATTATATTGTAATATATCTAATATACTGCATAAGATATTGTAAAGTCGGGCGAATGACGTTTTCTTCGGGCCTAAGCTCGCACTCAATAGCCCAAGAGATTCCGGTTTGTTAGAAATTTGAAGTCGGAACTCTCGTGACTAAATAAAACGTGTATACAATGAGCTGCGTGATGGATAATTGCGATCATTGGGTACTTATGCCAGACGGTTACAAACCGCTACAAAATAAAGGAGCGTATTGCCTAGCGACCAGGTACCACTATTGACTAGGTACCACTTGCGGAACTCAGACGTGTCCTTGACCCGATACTACGCGTCGCCTTAAGCAAACATAGATAAAGGTTTCCCGAGACCGACAGCTAGCTCTGACTAGGTACTTTTTCAGCGGCGATGAGGTAAGTAATACATTTAAAAATGAAGGAAATTATTTAACCTCACTTTTATTGCTGCTTGGTTTGGTACAATGCAGCACGAGCCGAGTTTACTCGGGTACTTAAATACTCGAATATTTTAGGATTACGGGAGTATCTGGCGTCAATCCGCTTAAAAATCAAGTTCCAGGGTAGTTGCCAAACTGCCGAGTCGACTAAAATTGACGGCGAGCCGATTAAATAAACTAAGTTATAGGCCGTAGCTAGGGCCGAACTATCAAGTCGGGCAAATTTGGGGCTTTTTATATGTTTGGCTCATTGCTGCAGGCGGTGACGCTTAAGAAGGTTCCGCGAGAGAGTTTCTAGAATGTTCTAATGACTTATAACTGAATAGAACTTGACCATTTATGGGAATTTTTCATCTTGGCCACTCAAGACGCTCGCACGTATGCTAGCTCTCCCGCGTCCAGCTCTTCCGGCGTCAGAAAGATGGAAGAAGTCTCTGAATTGCTCAGCTCTTTCTGTCCTTCTTTGCATACATACAATGATGTATAAAAATTTTGAGGGGTTATCGATTTGATATTGTGGATATTATGATTGCATCGACTTGGCTATGCGAGATCTCGTCTTGGCGAATCAAGTTGCTGCGAAATAGAATGGCAGCGATCGGGTGATTCAGCCAGAGACCGCCCAAGAGCATATGCAAACTGCCTCCAAGGCTCGATAGTTATAGTAGCCGCGACGTGTATGTATAATTTTATTAAGTTGATAGTAAAGCTAACGTTACTGCTCTTAGCAACGTTTATAGGGTGGTGCAACTATTAATGTATACATTAAACTGTGTAGTGCAGTCAGTTCGGGTGTTTTCTCTGCCGCGTAATTGTTTGTTGGATTTCCCGATGTCACAACTTCTGGCAACCGTCATGCTAGAAATTAAGCTATAATGAGTGTGCTCTCTTATCTTTTTGGTGTATCTCTCTGAAGTTATCTACAACATAAGAAAACTTTTTAGACACTTCCGACGTCACACCCCCCCTCCTCAAATTAATACTAGGAGTTCTTCTAATGAATACCTGGGAACAATAACGCTGCGTGAATCAATTGATTTTTTATAAGATCTATTGACAGTCATAACTTAGTAGATTTATTAATGATTGAAGGTTAATAAGGTTGGTAATCTTGCTTTGTTTATTGGCCAATATTCGCCTAGGGGGACTCAAGGTATACAATGACTCACGAGGGACCCTGCGATGAGGGAAACTATTTCTAAAAACCTTCATCGGACCAGTCTCATAGCTAGTGTTAGTTACATTACGTGTTGATTGCTTTCCTTAGATGCAGTATTAGTAATGATTGCAAACATAAATGTTTGTGTACGCTATCGTTGACGTAGTCGCTTACATTTGGCACCTTACTAGTAATGACTATATGATTATAAGTATTGTTAGTAGAGGTAACGATATTTTTGCTTGCGCGTATGGTTATATAATAATTGAAGCTTCTTTCGCCAGGCCGGAGTAAGTGGACCTAACACGAAAAAACCGACAGAACGAAAAAACCGTAAGATTCCTTACTCCGCACGTATTCCATAGCGCTGCTGGGGAAGGGCGAGATAAGGCAGCGAAGAACGCGGTGAGACGAGGCGAGGCGAGCGAGCTAGACAGAGAGAGCTGTCAACTGTGCGCGGCTGCGCGAGTACGTGTGTATGTATGTATAACGCCGTGTACTGGAGTCACTGTATACTGCAGTGCAGTGTATACGTGTGTATATATTAGTGCCGTCATGGCGTGGTGACTCAGTGGCGCGGCGGGTGACAGGGGAAGAGAGAGAGAGGGAGAGAAGGCTGTCTATTTCGACTCGTTCTTATTTAAATGCAGTAAACAGTATCCAAAAAAATTTTGCTTGCTCGGCAGATCGATACAGATGCCTAATATTTATTTAACGGGTTGTTATTATGACTCAACCTCAAACTATTTGAAAATATGCGATATCTTAAAAATAATGAAAGATAGACCAAAAAGAACAATTCTTATGGGTTTTTTAAAAGGAAACAAATTATTGTGGAGCACAAATAGAGAGGTGTTGGTTGATGTAAAAACATAAACTCCATTTCCAGTGTTTTCGATGTATCTATATGGACTTGAGATGTAAAAATTATAGAAAAAATTATCGCATGTTTAGAAAATCTTGACAAGTATGCAGAAATAATTATTTACGGTTTTGTGCACGCATGACCTGGAAATATTTGAAAATACGCAAGATCTTGAACAAGAAGCCAGATTGACTAAAAATAAAAATTTTTACAGGTATCCTAAAGGGTAAATAAATCTCAAGGCAGACGAATAAAGAGGTTTTAGATGACGGTACGTCATATCCTCAATTTTCCTAATTTTAGGTATATCTTGGTTATAGAGTGGTAAAAAATTTCAAAGAAATTACATTATATTAACGATATGAAAACGAATGCGTATAAATTATTCTAAAATAATTTTGGAACAGTATAACCTTTAAAAAAACAGAAACAATACCAAACATCAAAATACTAATCCACATGTTGCATCGCGTCTCAACATCTCACTTACCTCCTTAGGTTTGTACTAGGGCTTCTTAATGAAGACCTGGGAAGAGTCCGCTGAGTACGCGGCTGAGAAAGGAGATGTTACATTACTTGGTGTTGGTAAAATTCGGTAGTTTTACTAAAAAAAAAAAAAAAATGTTTTTTTAATATTCTAAATGTACTGGGTCTCACCCTCACCCCTCTCCCCTCCCCTTCTCAAACTTGTACCAGGGCTTTTTAGTTAAGATCTGGGAAAGGAAGAGTCCGCTGAGTACGTAATTCAGGAGAAATATGCATTCCATTTTATGCTATCATCTAATATAAGCTGATTATTATTATCAATACGTAAAAGTTAACCTTATCTCAATTTTTCTTAAAAGTTGTTAACGTTATAGTTTCAAAATCGCTCGTTTTCTTACAATTGAATAATTATATTGTATTATTTTATGCTTACTGTTTTATTTATCATTTATGCGAAATAAAATTAGATTCTTACGCCATGATTTCCGTTTGTTTAACGCTCAACTTGTTTTTGCAACAATTTGTAGATTTTTCATCACGACTTCCTAAACTTTCGGCATACAAATCGCATTTAGCGTTGTGGATTCGTATCTCTGCTCAATGATTTTTTCTACTACGTTTCCTCTTTAACCGTTGTATCCGTGGTTGTTTACCCAAACTTTGGTTGTGGTTGACTCGTTGACTTGAATTTTCGATTGTTCGTACACCACTACTTTTCTTCTAGAGTAGACTTGTGAACATGTCACTATCAATGAAACTTGGTGAGTTCTTTTTGTATACGTAGGTCTTAGTTTATTGATAATAATCCAAGATATACAAGAAATAGCTTACAAAAGGTGTAATTTTGACTAGCACACTTGTCACTGATGTGGGAACCCTCCTAAATTTTTGTGCAAAGGAATACCAAGTTATCACTGAGTCGTTGTTAGGTTGGTAAACCTCTGATATGATTTAAATAGTTAAAAATGTTGACTGTAAATGGCTGGATGGAAGCAATTAATTTTGCCCTTCTGGAAATAAGGTGTTTTTCTTTGTGTTTGTTAAAAAAAATTGTGAGTCACAATAGCTATTCTGAATTCATACAATCGCATTTCATAGCTAAATTCTACACGGGTTTAAGAATAGTAATAATAATAAGTATAATATTTATAACTTATGATAGTTTAATTGTCTGTTTAGGTTGTTATACATTTTCATTGGAACATTTATCTATTTTATCCATCATTCGTAAATTGTATTTGTATCCTCGTCTTAGTTTCAAGTGGTGTTGATGAATCACTTGATCTGCATTCTTCTGAACTTTCTTGTCCTGTATCTTCACTTCGGTAGTTTTTTCATGTTTCGTTTCATCGAAAATTTAGGAGTTCAGTGGTTTGCGTGAATAGACTTTTCCTAAGATTTTCTCAGTGTTGATTGTGACATTTTTGACGAATTTGTAGTTTGACCTCTGGGTTGTTTCGTTTATATTAGATTTATTCTGTTACCCACCTCTATCGGAGTTTTTATAAAGTTCCATATTTTTATTTGATTCTAACGGAGGTAAATCGTCGTCCGATTCTATGCCAGTCATCGTCAGAAGCTTAAATATCTTTAATTATTCTATTCGTTACATTATTTGAGCTGATTTTATGGACCCAGAATATGCCTACTTCGAATTTTATTCTACTTAATAATCTTTTATTTAGGTTATTAGTTTTTTTTTATCCGACACTCTTAATTTACTTTTATTAATAACTTCTTTTTAAATATTGGATTTTTCTTTTTTGAAGGCTTTTACGAGTTCCTCTTCTGACTGGGCTTTTATAAGCTTTTTAATTTCTAAATTATCTTCATAGTTGGTTTCGGATTAAGTTGGATTCTGAGTGATTTCATCTAGGCTTATGAAAAATTCCTCGTTGGTATTTCGAGATGCAACGGTTGTTTCTGTTGTAACTGTGAAATGTTCACTGGATTTAGTTATGGGTTTAATTTATAGTTCTTATACTTGTAATGGAGTATTTACTTTGTTAATGTCCAGTGTAAAATTTGTAGGGTTAATCTGCGTATTTTCACTGCCGTTTTGTTTTCCGAATACTGTAAGCAGCTATTTTCTTAGTCTTTTCTTGTGAGTCCAAACATAAAACTCTTCTGGAACGATGGACTTCAAGTTTTAATCCATTATCTGCTGTGGATCGATATTCTTTTTGAACGTTACGAAGTGCTGAGAAATTGTCAGGTTCTTAGACAAATTGTCTGGGTTAGTAGCGATTCTCATTGAAGTGTAGTAGATTTATATTTATGGGATCCCTCCAATGTATACGTCTGTCATGCTTTATTAAAGGCGGCAGGTGACAAGATAGAGCGCCTACATCACTGCTCCAATTTTTCTACTGCTGTTTTACCATTCGGTAGTATCACTTGCATTTTTGCGGTATTTGCCGACAATCGCTGTATGCCCGGGCATGCTGCATATTCGGCTAAATAGTTTGTTTGATTGTCAACCATTGCTAGCAGGCCCTTTTTTATTGCAGGTCTTGCAAACTATCGGTGATTTTGCGTGGTTTGGGCATCACTGAGCTGTTCGACCTACCGCCCGGGCGCACAGTGGAAGATTTCTAGTTTTAAATGTCAGAAACCTAATATCTCAAACATGAAAGTAGGTTATCAGAAAATTCTTGATGGAGCTTAAAGCTGAGATAATAGCGAGCAAGAAGAAATCATAAAGAACTTTAGAACGTGAAATCCGAACCTCCAAATTAATAGAATAACCTGAAAAAAAATGTTGAACAAAATTTGTAAAAAAAGATTGAATTGACGTTAAAATAATCATTTCTCGAAGATACAATACTATTACAACGAAAAATTCAGTTTAATTTCTTTAACATAACCTAAAAGCCTGACATTTTGAATTTTTAGTCTTGTAAACCAAATATCTCGAAAAGGGAAAGAGGTAATTTTAAAATTTGTGTTGGAGCATAAAGCTGACATAATAGCAAATAATAAAAAATTATCGAGAATTTTAAAACGTACCATCCGAACCTCCAAATTGATGGAATAACCTCAAAAAAAAAGAATTTTCAAACGAAATTTAAAAAAAATGGTTAACTACCGTTTGAATGGTTATTTCTCGAAGATACAATACTATTGTGACAAAATATTAAGTTTAATTTTTTTAACATAACCTAAAAACCTGAAATATTTAATTTGTAGTCTTGTAAACTTAATATCTCGAAAAGTAAAATTTGTAATGAAACAATTCTTATTGGATCATAAAGCTGCGATAGTAGCGAATATATTCAAACTATATGAAAAACGAAATGAAAAACTTGATTAGCTTTTAATTATTTATTTGAGAACATACCATTGATAAAGAAATTTGAGTTTCATTTTATTCAACATAACCTTATAGCTTCTAATTTCCTATTTTTAGTATCACAAACGCAATATCTTGAAAAAGAAAAGAAACAATCTAAAAATGTTGTAATTTGGAAGTATGATCAGAGTGAATAATAGTTTTTCTCATATTAATAATTTTAACAACATTTAGTAAGACAGTCATGAAAGAGTCATTTATTTATAAATAAATTATGAAATATATATATAATTTTTATAATTTTCTTATACGTAGAAAAAACAGCTCTAAATCTTTTGTATATACTCCAACATTTCTGTCGTGAACAATTTTTTTTAATCATCATCCTGTTTCTATTTAATATTGATCATTGCACTTAGTAGATCCGATAAATAAACATATCAATATCGGGTAAAAGGGTGCATGACGCAGCATGACACCTTTCTCCCCAACCTAAAGTTTTTTGAATATCTCTCTTCCTTCTTGAGGTATTAGGTTTCTGACACATAAAACTAGGAATCTTTCATTGTGCGGCGAATAGGAACGGATTTTGGTTGTTCTTTTCAACAAGACATAGATCCCAGACATAAAAATATAGAGTAACAATTTTTTTTTTACTTTAAAGATAAAGGGCCACAGAACATAAAAAAACTGTAGAGAAAATATTTAAAAATGTTTCAATGATGGAAAACTTATGGAAATATAAAAATTTCGTGAAATGACATATTTATCTACAAAGTTACACAGTAAACTGTGTATTCAGCATATAGTTCATGTGAAGATTTCAATTTTTTACATTAATTATTCTATTGTTATAATAATACCTCATTTTTAAACTGAAATTGTCTCAAATAACCTCAACATAATCCAATTATTACCTCAAATTTTCACTAGATAACATCCTATTTAGTTTTTTATTAGATTATTTGCCTATTTCTCGTAAATAAAATAGTATTTACGATTTAAGATAAGTATGCGTGCATATAAAGAAGGTTTTACAGTTCAAACATTACCTTAAAATAATACTAACCATCTAAAAGCGAAATAAGGATCTACATTTAAGTATTTTGGTTTCTTTTCTGCTTATTTTTCGTAAATGATATTTTGAAATAACTTTTTCTACTGTACGAATTTAAAGCAGAGTACCGGTGCATCTTAAAGCGATCTAGTCGAAACATAACCTTAAACTACTTTATTACTTACCTTTTATATCTCCGAGTATTTGTTTTTATTTTTTTTAATGTTAAAAATTGATTTATTGCTGTTTCAGAAATTGTCCCGTTGCCATTATACAACGAATACTTATTTAAATTTAACGATAATCTACAATATATGTAATAATAATTTCTAACAATATATTGCCATATCTTTCCAAACAATTTTCGTAAAGTTAAAAGTAAAAAATTATTTAGCAGTACATAAATTTAAAGATAAATTCAAGCCCGTCCAAGCAAGTGTTACAATTCGCACATAACCATATGATAATTAATTATTTCCCTTTAATTACATTTAATCCATTAGCATCCCCGAACAAATGATAAGTACTTATTCCTTACCGCATCTGACATTAGTTAATCAACGATATATTATGAACAATTTTTATAAATCTAATATTCCTTAAAATAATGCTTCGTTGAAAGTTGATTTGTTTTTTATTAATTAACGAACAACCAAAGAAAATACTGATACAAACTGTAAGTGTGGCAAATTGTCTATTTAATTATATCTTGATGGATAAATAAATAACAATTAGAATTTCTTATGAAAAATTCTATTTGGTCCGTCAGATAGATTATCAACAAATATTGAACCCGTATTCTTTCTTTTTTCACATGAACAAGAGCTAATGGAGATAGAGCTCGTTAAATTTCGGAGTAAGGGACGAGTGACGTCACTGCTCCAATCAATGTATTATCCATTACGTCACAGATGCATAGGCAGCTCTAAGCCATGTGAACAGTTATGTTCAACTCGCTATTACTTGCTCAATTGTTTGTAAATCATGATCAAACAATTATGAAATACCTCTTAGGTCTTCCACTTTCTTATAGTTATTGTTAGAACTTGAAGAGTATTTTTGTTTTGTTGGAAAAAAATTTCAAGTATCGATCGTTAAAAATTGTGATTGCTATAATAAACTGAAGTCCGTTATGAACAAAAGTCTGTTACGAAATCCTAAAAATTTTTTGCACAGATTTGTTCCACATCATCTTAAAAACTTCTGCACAAAATTTCAGGTAAAAAATGTTGTATAGAAACAGGTCTGGAAGCCATTTAGTAAAATAAATTCTGTCCCACGGCCATGTGGCTGTGGCGTTTAACTGTTATTTATTCTGATTTTCATTAATAACTTTTGAAATTTTAGGATTAGCTTGATGTCGGAAGGTTCTTTTACGTTTACAATTTCATTAAGAAAATTTATCTTCTCCATAAAAGTTAATTAAACAATTGATTGTACATTAACTTTTCATAAAGAAATGAATTATCCGTTTTAACGGGATATTAGAAACCAGCACCTTTACAAACCACGATCACGATTGTACTATGAGCTATGATTCAAGAAAACTATTTATTAAGTTAATTCTCTATAAATTAACAATATATATATATATATATATATATATATATAACCCGTAACTTAGGTGTTAAATTTTTTGGATATCCTTTGTTTACGTTTCTATAATTTGAATATTACGGATAACCGGTTAACTAAATTTCTAGTGGAACTAAGGAACGGATCAAGGCACACCTTGATTGGTAAAAGATATTTAAAAAAGGCGCTTCTTATTGGTGGGAGTTTTGTGCTTCGGGAGAACTATACAATTACCAGGTGTTCTGGCTATTTACTACATATTTATTAATTAGTAAATTTCCCAAAGTCTCGGTAGTTTTTCTATTCACAGTGCTGTGTTGTTGAACAGTAATTTACTTATTGAGAAAATGGCAGAAGGCGCACTGTGATTTATGATTTACTACTCTTCGTTATTGAGGATCTACTATAAATTCTTACAAATCCAAAAAAGGTACTGGATTTTTTGTTTTCAGTCGCTTTGATGTTAGCTATTAATTTATTGCCTAATAATGTATAAAAAAGTGTGCTGGGTAGCTTTGCGACAAGCACTTTGTTATTTATTTATTATTTATTTATTCATTTATAAAAAAATTGACAAAAAGCGCACTAGCGTACTGCGTTAAAGATCTTTTGCTAATAATTAATAATTTATTTAATAATTAAATACCAAAGTGCCAAGAATTGAGCGACGATATTTTATTACGTTGTCCAATCAGCTTACATAGCGTGACTTAAATGTATTTGATGCTTGTGGCTTTCAATTTCTCTTTGGTACTGAGACATGTAATTATACAACTTTTGATGGGACTATAGGCATTACCAGGGTATTGTCTGGAACGGCAGTAATAATTTTTACCATAAAAAAAAAAAAAAAAAAAAATTGGATACTCGGAGATATTATAGGTGAGTAATGAAGTATTTTAAAGTGATGTTTTATCCAGGTTGCTTTTATTTGCACCAGTACTTCGCTTTAAATTCACACAGTAGAAGTAATTGAAAAAATTTTTTTACGAAAAATAAGCGGGATGAAAAAAAATTAATAAATGTAGATCATAATTTAGATTTTGTGAGTTTATGTAGGAACTATAATTATTCTTTATAATATATTAGTCGTGCACTTATGTCTGTCACGGTGATATATGATATTAGCCGTTTCATTTAGAGGAAATAATTGACACTTAGGTATACATAATGATGAAAGGTTGATAATAAAGTATTTCAAGGGTATGTTTGAACTGTAAGACCTTCTTTACATGCACTCGTACTAATATTATACCGTGTGCAGTACAATATAAGATGTTTACTATTTTATTTACGAGAAATAGGCAAAGAGTCTAATAAAAATCTTAATTAGATGTTATCCAGTGAAAATTTGAGGTTATTTTTAGGTTATTTTGAGGTTATGTGAGACAATTTTAGTTTAAAAATGGAGTATTATTATAACCATAGAATAAGAAATGTAAAAAACTGAGATCTCCTTATGAAATACATGCTGTATACACAGTTTACTACAAAACTTTGTAGATATATGTCAATTCACGAAATGTTCGTGTATCCATAAATTTCCCATTTTTAAAACATTTTATTATATTTTCTCTAAAGTTTTCCTGTATACTGCTGCGTTTTAGTTTTAATTTAAGAAAACATTTGTTACTCTATCTTTCTTTGTTTAGGCTCTATGTATTGTTGTAAAAAAACCAAAATCCTCCACTGTGCATCGTTGCACAACTAACATGTTGTGTGGTATGATGTAGCATTGTGAGCCATACTATTATGAATTCGATAGTTGTTAACACAGTCATCATCTGAGTGACGGAGATTAGTAAATTTATTGTGATGTTTATAATTTGTTCGATTGCATTTATATTATTTGTTTCTGTGATGATTTTAACATTCAATTGAATCACTGTGCTTGCGATTAAGCTTGCCCTGGTTTTCAGTATAGCTTGATTGTTCATACAATTTACGCATTACTGGTAAAACACTAAAAATATCGATATGGCGCATACTATGGTTATTTGGCTTTTGTCTAATTGTTTGATTAGGCAAAGCTTTTTGTGATTCAATAATTTTCTCAACCTCAATGGATCTTGCTACGATGCTATTAAGATCGTCGTTAGCGGTCGTGCCTAATTTTGCTTAAATTTCGGGTTTGAGGCCGTTTTTGAAACGTTCTACGGCATATTGTTCGATATCCGTACTTACAATTGCCTCAGATTTAATGTGCCGTTGAGTTTCTTGACCCATTTCGCTTTAAAGTTGAAACATTGTTTTGGCGGGGGCATAAATGGCTATAACGTAATACTTAAAGTTTTTAATTAGTTGAATATTAGCCCACGAGCTGCTGCGTTGGCTTTTCTGATCAATTCACTTTTAATTAGTGTCGTTAGATTTATTCCATTGTCTGCGCTTACCATTGCCTTGGTTTTGCCACAGCTTTTGAAAAAGTTGCATAACGGTATATTATTGCCGTCGAATTTTGGAATTGCCCTTGAGGCATTTTTAAGTTTGATTATTGGGGTGATTATGACATCTGATTATTTGTTTTTTTTTATCATATGCTCTTGTTTTTTTATCATATGAGTAATACGCTTCATCGAGTAAAGCGTATTACTCATTAGCCATAGTATGCAGGGACACGGCTCATTTTAATTTTCTTATCTGCTTGCGACCGATAATTTGTCTTTGTTTGAAATTGTTTATTGACAAGTGTGCTTACATATGGAGCTAGGTTGTTCAGCATACTTAGTAGCCCTTATTTTGTGTCTAACACTGCTGCTACATCGCCCGCAAACTTGAAGTTGAACATCTTTTTCTCTTCTAACCTGTACTTCCTTTGGTTTTTTCTACTCTTTTTGAAGATCTTCTAGATAAATACTAAATATGCTGAGGCTTAGTGGGTATCCCTGTCCGATTATACGATTTGTTTTTCATTTTTCTGTGATTTCCTTTTTTGTTATTATTTCATTTTCTGTGTTTCTGTACATTTCTTTTCCTATTCCCAAAAACTTTTTCATAATGGCTCTTTCCTTTTTTTTACTAAAATTTTTCTATTTACCCTAGCCTCTTTTTCTTCCTTTTTATTTTTCCCTGCTATGCTTGATTCTACTGGAAGGTGATTTGATTTCCTTTTCAGAGTAATTTTTAACTTATTTATAAGACTTTCCTACTCGCTTTTTAACTTGTCTATAATAAGTGCCGACTCTCCTTTATCTATGCATTAATCTACAATTTCCTGGGATTTCTCGAGCATAATTTACATCTTTAAATTGTTTATTACTCCAAAAATATTGATTTTTGTACCATTTTCCAATTTTTAACCCCTTATATTTGAACCTATATCCTATTTTTCTACACTGTCTTTAACCACACTTTCTTTGAAAAAAATTTAATCGCGTCGTTTAGCTAATTTGTTTCTTTTAAACGGCTGCTCTTCAGTACTAATTATTATTTTTGTTTATTCTATTCTTTTATTCGTTTTCATTACATTTTTTCACCCACCTTTTTCGTAATACTAGTACGTTATACTCATCAAGATAATTGTTTAGCTCCCTGATTTTTTTAATACCTGTTACATTCGACAAAATTAAGTTTAACTCATTCTTCTCTCGAATAAATACTATTCTCTTTCGTTCGAAAAATTCTGCTCTTTACTGTTTCTTTTTGTTGAATCAGATCCGCTATTACTTTATCTCACGCCCACTTTTGATCGCCGATCTTAAGTTAAGATACCCCTTACGTGCATGTAACCACTTCTTTTCTTTTCCGCAAACCTTCCATAATCTACTTTTTTTTTACTTTCCGTAAAGTAGTCTTCTAGCCACAGATTTTACCCCTTAAAATTTCTCTTGTTTTGTAGTATTTCTTCTTTTTTTCTAATATTTTTATTCCAACTGCTGTTGTTCTATCTGTACTTCTACAGCTAATCTATGATACAAAATTTCTTTTAATTCATTTATTATTCCTTTTCCGACCGTTCGTATCCCTCTGACAATGATATTATTTTTTCTTCTGTCTCTCTTTTTTCTCGTATCTTAACCCACTTTCACTCATTCCTTTCAATAATTGCGTTGTATTTACATCACTTGTACCGTTAACATAAAATCTATCGTTTCCAAGCCCATTGAACGCTTTTGCTTTAAGTACTTATTTCTTTGTTTGTTTTGTTTGTCATTGAAATATTTAAATATTTAGTGTCGTTACTATTTACATTTTTGCACTTGCTACTCTTTTATTCTCAGTTTTTTTCCCGACATTGAATCTCCTGTACATTATTTATCTGGTTGCTACTCTTTTAACTAGTTTCCCCCCATAAGTGTTTACAATTTCTTGTCGTCCTTCAATCCTTCCTTCAATTTCTAGTTGGCATCTGTCTGGTTTTTATTATCTGTATCAGCTTCTATTTCCGTCCTCTGCCGCAGCTGTCTATTCAACCTTTCTTATTCCTGACATCTCCGTCTTTCGAGTTAACATTACGATCAAGTTACTTTTTAAGTGAAGTTTTGTAGGAACGTAGACCTTGACCGATACTATTAAAAAATTTCATGGATAAATTTATATGAATATTATTATGATCTTTAAATACACCTTCATATGTTGCTTTATTAATGCTATAATAAATTTTTGTCTATGCATTGGGATTAAAATCTTATTGTTAAGAAAATTTAGATACTTATTGTAAGAAGTAAGTGTTAAACTAATAACTAAAAAATTATTTATTGTTTCAAAATTTCATCAACAGATGTCTCTTTTTTTCCACATTCCAGGGATTAAGAATGTATTAATTTTTTCTCTACCAATTCTAAGTAGTTATTTTAAAAATGAATTAATATTTGAACGTATATTTATGCTCTATTTATAATATATTTATAATTTTGAAACTTGACAAAAGAAATCACAATTTCAAAGTTTCTGCGATGACAATGCTAGTGTTACCGTTCTACAACACGGGAACTGTTTGTTTGAACACAGATTAGAGTAATTAATTAATATCACCAACAATTGTTTGCAAAGTATTCAACTGAATTGATGTATCAATTATATTTGTACGACTTCTACTACAAATTGGTATCTGTTAATTTTGTCTGTTCACATGTGTACGCATGCAAGTGTTTGAGAATAAATGTATGTATGGTATACTCAGGTATGATAATAAAAATATTTAAATATGAGGGTTAGCACGTGAGACGTGCAGGGGCAGAATCCCTACTGTTATTTACTATGCATACAAATAATCATATATAAAATAAGATTTGATAGAAAGGTACCGTCATTTACAAAAATCTACATCTAAAATTAAGTTTTTATTTTTATCAACGTAAATATATGTTTTAAATATAGAATTTCTTAACGTAATGTAACGCTTATAAAATATTGTATCATGCCGTGTAATAATATCAACTAGAGCATTAATTGTTTTGCATGATAACTTTTTTTTATTGCTGTTATGTTTCACATCATATACGATAAATCAACACTAAACTAATCTTCTATCCCAATGCATGTATCTTATAGTTTAGTGTTGATCTATCGTATATGATGTGATACATAACAGCAATTAATCTTTAATTTAATCTTCTATCCCAATGCATCTATCTTATAAACTTTTGTAGTTGTACATAACAACAAAATTAATTAACTTGATATTCAACAATTTCTTTCTAAACAATATCCTGGACTTCTATATAATTTTTATTTTCTATGCAAAAACTATCTTTTGTTTTGCATCTAGATAAAGCAACGTACAATTAGCCACGTGATAACAGTGGTTTCTTGAAATGTAGACCTAATTAATCAAATGTTTGGCTTTGTGATTAATTTATATGAAATAAACAAAAATTAATTTTTTCCCTTCGCTAATATTACGTAAGAATTTAAAAATCTTATTGTCTCATGAATTTTTATTTATTATCATTTTAAATTTTAAAAAATGGATAAAAAAGAGCGTTATAAAAATTATTCTATAAAAATTCTATACATATACATCATACATACGAGTATGTATCACCCTTAAGCTGAAATACTAATGAGAATCATTTATTACCATTGAATTAGTACCAATTATTTGCTAAATCTGTGAACTTATTCTATGTGTTGACTATATTTTTTCGATATCCTAATTTTTATGTCATCATCTTGCTTGTCTACGTTTGCACGCATGCAAGTATTTCAAAAGAAATTCTTATATCGTGTATTGATATATAAGGATACAAGTATTAAAATATGGGGGTCAGCACCCGAATCGTGCAGAGGACGAAGCCCCACAAGTACATACATACAATAAAAATTCTCTTTAGCAATCGTGCAAGTATAGTCAATACATTTAATGAGTTTAAATATTTTGCAAATAATTATTAGTTATTTTAATTATTTACCCTTATCCGTATTCAAACAAAGACTTCCTGTATTAAATAACAGTAACAGAAGCATGATTATTGCAGAAACTATTAAATCTTAATTTCTTGTGTCATGTTTTAAGATTATAAAGCTAAGCATTAATATTCGTTAAAAACTCGATGAATTTTCAAACTGCCTACTAAGAATCTGTAAAAGAAAAATTGAGACATTCATAATCCCCGAAATGTGGAAAACCAAAAAGTTATGTTCAAAATTTTTTGAAATAGTAAATAATTTTTTAATGAATAGTGTAATACTTACTTCTCACAATTAATATCCCTATTATTTTAACAACTGAATTTTATATTGAATGGATGAAGAGACAAAGATTTATTATAGCATTAATAATACAACGCATAAAAGCGTTAATAACGTCTGCGTTCCCATCAACTTTATTTGAAAATTAACTTGATCATAATGTTAATTCAAAATTAAATTGTATCTGATAAGCTGTATAATGAAACAAGATCGAAAAGTACAAAATCGTTTAAACACAACATTGAAACGAAAATAATCAGAGGTGAACATATAGATAGTAAAGTATTTAAGACGTTCATTTACAATTGGAGCACCTTTCTGACCGACCCATTTTTGATTCGGCTAATATTTCTTTCATGGTTTCTATATTGAAAAAAAAAAATACTAATTTTTTTTTCCCCCTTATATTTAAGAGTGGTTTTTGAAAATTCGATACTTCGGTTCTATGAGAGCTAGAAACTTCTTTTTTTTAAATTCAATTTCAAAACAATGAACTTTAATAAAATAGTACATTCAAAATAAATAATTAACAAATTTGAATTGTTATTAACAATTTAAAAGTTAAAATCATTTTTTAACAATTTCCCCTTACCCCGTATCAATTTTTAAATATTTTTATTATGTTCTACGTAAAATTTCTTTTCGAAAACGCTTCTTTAGTCGATAAAAAGATCATTATTCCTGCCAAAAAAAAAATTATTTATTCAGCCTGGAACGTCACATCGGCGCGTGGGTCACATTGCGCGGTCCATTTTTTTGCCATATGTTGCTTTTCTCCGAACTGTCAATGATTATTACATATTTCTAATTAAATAAGCTTATTTGTTAGCCAAGAAGAGTTAATGAAAAATTGAAAAAATAGACATATGAAGATAATTGAATAATAAACACAATTTCAGCGTTCTATCAGGTTAAACATCTCCTGTCTCGTTTACGATGTATACACTAAAAAAATATTTTCGCGGTTGTAGCTGTTAAAATAGTTAGGAGGCGCCTTCCTCGTTATAAAGCAAGAAACTGGAAATCGAAGAAACATATACTCGATTTCGAGAAGTGAGGACTTTTGTAGTAAATGAAAGAAGCTTCACTGGTCTATCGAGAAAGTAGAGCCTGTGCTAAAGGAAGAAGTCAAGTTAATTTTTCGGAGTTATCGCGCACCAGTCAATTCCCGTTTTGTTAGTTTTTTTAGTGCTTCGTGATTTAATCAACGGTTTTCGCCATCTTGGGATTTCTTGATCTATGACTGTGGCCTTTTGTGTTTGAACTAGAGCAAGATCTCGAGGGCAAGACTTTAACAAAAATCATATAGCGATGCCGAAAAAAGTCTTACAAATACAACAAGCAACGAACATTCGTACTGTCGCATCTTATTATGCCTTTAAAATTTTTAGTCATTAAAAGGAAAAGCATTAGATTCGCAGAAAGTTACAGAAAATCAGCTACGGGCACTAAGTTTATCCATTACTACAGAGTAGTTAAAACTAAGAATATGTGATACCTGTCGCCTGCATATCAAGAACATCGGTGAAGAAATTAATTATGTGAACACAAATGATCTAGTTGTACTGGTATGTAACTAAATTTTCATATGACGTAAAACTAGATAATATTACACACTTTCATAGCGCCAAACTTTTACCTATAATTAAGTTGGTGTGCGTAAGGAATTTGATTTACAACTATATAGCTGCGATCTTAAATGCAGTAACCAACTGTATGCTAAAGTATACCTATAATATATATTGGACTATGACATACGCTTGGTTGCTGATTTTGAGATCACAGCTTATAGCATAGCAAGGCCTGCAAGAGCCTAGTACGCCTCTTATGCTCTTAGTACGTGAAATTTTCTAAGCCTATTAATCATGTCCTTATTTAATATTTTGATCGTGTTAGTTAAAATTGATAAGGTATGGTATTTTGGACAGCTGGAGAATAGAGAAAAATCAGACCATGAAATTTGTAGTCAAGAAACTTCTGGACCGTCAGGAGAAAGTACAACGTTACTAAATGATTGTGTTGATTATTAAAATGAAGGACTAGGTATCTTAGGATCTTCACCGACTAAGCAAAGAAGATCGATGCAAAAAACATACTCTGAAGAAAAAGTAAAAAAAAATTGCTCAAGTGAAGAAGAAAATAATTCTTAATATGACTCACCATGGTCCAGATGATGTTGATGATGATATAGATGATTATGATGATTATTATGATAGTGACAAAGTCAAAGTTTTGAGAACTTTACAAAAAACAGTTCATACAACACATAATCGAACTCATGAAATTAATATTTTACCATCTTTAGACATTGGTCTTACAAAAAATATTTCTATATTTCCCTACCGCGACACGTTATCTGATTACTGTTGAGAAATTTTTCTCAAAAGATAGGGATATTAAGTGATTTAGGTACTAAAAGCCATCCATCTTTGAAAGCAGATATTGTAAACACTCTAATTACGTTCTATCAGTCTGATGATTATACTTGACTAATGTTAGGCCAAAGATTTTGTCTCCATCTCACGGAAAGGAGATTGCGAGCTTCGTTGTCCTTATTGTAGTGGAACACGAGCCAAGTACCTAGCAGCAGCATAGCCTGCGACTTCTGCACGCGCGTCGTACTTATAGTGCACGTACGTTGCCCTACCAACGTAGGTTAGGTACAGTAGAGGTAACTTACGTGCATAGAGGTGCGACGCGCGTGCATAAGTCGCGGGTTATGCTGCCGCTAAGGACTTGGTGTGTGACGCCACCACATTACGCACATCAAACGTGCAACTTGGGACAACTGAGCTCGCAACCTTCTTTCAGCGTAATGAGGATGGAGAATAAATTCAAATACAGAAACACCTTAAAAAGAACAGCATGAAACATTTAAAATAAATCATCCAACAATAAAATATAGCAATAAACGTAAATCATTAATCGACGGAGCAAATTTAAAATCAATCATTTGAAATTGATTGAAAATATTGAGTCCAAACTATTGGTTACGACCAAAAAGAGTACGTTACAGATCCTAATATCTAGTGTCAATGGATTTTTACACTCTTCGAGTAACAGTTTATCTAAATTATTGCTACACTCGTTTTTAGTGAATAAACAAAGAATTTTCAAATAAAAGAAGTAAATTAGTGAAAAATGGATTTTTCTTACCATGGGCACAAAGTGCGGCAGAGCCTTTTCGCCTTGGGGCCGCACTTTTCACCCTCAAATTACTTTGCCCACGGGCGCCAAGTAATTTAGGGAGCGCGAAGTGTGCCCACAGGCGCAAAATGGCACTTTTGACCCTCGGTAAGAAATACTAGTTTTCGTAGCAGATTGAAAAGGCTTTAATTTGCGGACCGAGAGGTTTACGGCTTCGTAATGAAGTCCTTACGATCGAGTTACTATTGCTATTTTTCCTACCGAGGGTATACCAGGGTTCCAAAAAGGCCCGAGGTAGGAAAAATAATCTACGTGTCTCGGGCACCAACGTACAAGAACCCCGTCCTCCGGGCGTGCTTGTTTGTACTTTGAGACGTAATGTACTATATTGTCACTTGTGATTTTTCAGAAAATTTCGCTTCTATAATTCAAAATTCCGTTATAAGGTTCCGTCAAAAGGTATAAAAATAATATATTTTTCGGACGGTGCCAGTGGGCAGTACACAAATAAAAATTTTCTTATCAATCTCACTCATCAACAAGATCTTAAAATCGCAACAGTCTTTTAACTACGCATCGGAAAGGACCATCTGATGAAATTGGTGGCACTTTAAAAAGACTTACTGCTAGAGCTAGTCCGCAAAAGGTAAATAATTATTTTTGTTTTCCTGAAAAATTATTTACTTGGGCGATAGAAGCTCTACCAAACATAACTTGTTGTTACTCGTCAAATGATGACTATGAACAAGAAGAACAAAGGTCGTCAGCGCGTAGTATGACCTTAATTTCAGCCCAATTATAAACAGGCCCGTCAATTTTTGTCGAAATCTATAGGATTTGTAAAACAGCGTCCCATTTGTTCAAAGATTTTTTTCAGATACGCATGTTTTTGTATTACCATTGATTGTCTACAGAAAACAATTTAGAATTTTACTGGATTTTGCTATGGTAATAAATAAATCTCAAGAACAATGTTTTTATGTTATTAGAATATATTTGGAAAATAATTTTGCTCACAAAGCAAGACGTATGTTTCTTTTTTTCAAGAAGCAAGACCCAAAAATAATTAAAATAATAAATTCTAACCACTTTGGGGCACGTGTCCAGGCTAGGCAGCCCGGAGAGAGAGTGCGTGCAGGAAGAAATAATAGTCCGTACTTGTTCATGAACTATATATAATTAATCTTAAGTGCACTTAATACAAATCGAACTTAACAGTATAAGACAAGTATTCTGGAAAGAAATTCCTGATTTTTTAGGACAGAATGTAGAAAAAAAAGGTGAGTTACAGTTATAATGAAACTTAAAATCTGAAGAAGGTGATAAAGCAGTCATAAAATTATTGGTAGAATACAAGGCTAAAATGATAGCGAATGATAATAGAATATAAAAAATTTTGGAATGTTAAATCCTTACCTCCTGACTAATAGAATGACCTCAAAGAAAAGAAATAATCAGAACAAAATTTACAAAAATAGGTGAATTACCATTATGCTAATTATTTCTTGAAGATACAATACTGTTATGACAAAATATTAAGTTTGATTTCCTTCAACATAACTTCAAAGCCTGAAATTTAAACTTTTTAGTGTTAAAAACCTTAAGTCTTGACAAGATACAGAGGTCGTCAAAAATTCTTGTTCAATCACAAAGCTTAGATGATAGATCATAAAAAACAATAGAGAATTTTGAAACTGGGAATCCTAACTTCTAAATTATGAGTATAACCTCAAAAACAATACTTTTTAAGACCAGAATGATAAAAAAAAGACTTAATTACCTTTTAATCGACTGATCCGCCAACAAACAATACTATCATTAGAAAATATTGACTTTAATTTTATTTAACATAACCTAAAAGCTTTTAATTTCGTATTTTTAATATTAAAAACGTAATATCTTGAGAAGAAAAAAAAGTAATCTAAAATGTTATGTTGGAGCTTGGAGTTGACATCAGAAAAAATAAGGAAAAACTCCAGAAAAAATGTTAATGTTCGATTACCATGCACAAATTTATTACATAACCTTAAAAGAACATTTCCAGCTTAAATCTAAAAAAAATAAGCAAACTAACTCTCTAACCATTGTTTCCCAAAATTTTTACTATTGTCAAAAAATTTTAACTTGTATACACTTCAACATGACGTCAATTTTTTAATTTTGTGTTTATAGTGTCATACGCCGAATATTTTGATATCAAAACAAGGTAGTTCGAAAAAATTTTGTTGCAGCATAGAGCTAAGATAATACAAATGAAAAATCATATAGAATGTTTATACGATAAATCACGAAAGCCTTTCCATAATACCTCTGTAACCTATCCGTCTTTTCAATAAATTTTTTAATGATACGTTACTAATCTCTGCAAACACAGTAAAATTAATTTTTTACCAACATAGTTGAGTCAAATTACATTTTGTAGCTGAAAACTTTTCCTCTTATCTCTCCTAAGTTATTAGGTTCTGTGTCTTCCAAAAGCAGTTCATTAGATTCCTACTTTACTACTGTGAACTACACATTGTTATTTATGTACTAGTAAGTAAGATCCACATTTTTTAACGTAGTAGAAGTAAAATGTCAAATTATTTAAGAAAATGTTCAATTATTTATTTTAGAACTATATCAATACTAAATATTTATCAGATAAAGTTACGATAAAATTAAACTATTTATATATATACTGAGCTCTCCATCTCATACAACAAAATAAAATCAATTCGCATACATATACAAATTAGAAATCACTCGTTCGCTGATGAAAATACCTATTTCGAAAGATTAGTAAAACATTATAAAGAAACGCAAATTTTATAGGGGTAAACCACCCAGTAACTGAACACCGTCCAGTAGATGGACACTTTTTCAAAATTCCAGCGATCATTAAAAAAATATAATACTTATCAAAACAATTTTTTATTTATTTTTAAGTACGATAATGAAGTTTTTTATTTCAATCATAATTTTTGTCATGAAAATTATTGAAGGATTCAAAATTATATATCTCAGTTAGCTGCCATGCCATCTCAGGCTTTTTTCACTACCTAGCTAGCCTGTCAAAGTGTGTGCATATGTGAAAATGTTGAGAAAGTGATTTAGTGCAATTTTAATCAGGTATGTTATATATCATTTTGTTTCTTAACAACTATCGAATTCATTTAGAAGTATAATTAGTGTGTACAATTTTATTCTAAAGAAAAAAGAGTGTCCACTTACTGGTATACAGTCTCTAACCTCAACCCATTAAATGGACATACTCAAAGCTCAATAATTTTTATAATTGTTTGAATCTCAATAATTTTTATAATTGTTTGAATACTTTTTAATGTTTTAGTTATGTCCACGCCAAAAAAAACAATACGAGAAACATTCTTATTCAAATGAAGATTTGTTAAAAGCTGTGGAAAGTGTACAGGATGGAGCAAGCATTAGGGGAGTCGCTCAGCAGTATATCATACCAGTATCAACTTTACACTCAAAGGTAACTGGGAATGTCACTGAAAAATGTAAAAAAGGACCATCCACAATCTTATCCAGTCAAAAAGAAGATATAATCGAGAGATGGATTTTAAGCAAAGCAAAATTAGGTTTTCCTATGCGAGTAAATGGAGTGAAAAACGCTGTTCAGAGAGTTTTAAATGAAACCAAAAAAGAATCTTGTTTCAAAAACAACAGGCGTGGTGACAAGTGGTTCAACTTGTTTTCAAAGCGATATCCTAACATTGGTTTCATGTATTTTGAATCGTTGTCAAATGGAAGAGCTGCTGTAACAGAAGAATCTTTAAGAGAGTGGCATAAAAGCGTTAAAAAATATTTACAGGAAAATGGATGGGAGGATGTTTTGGATAGACCTGGCAGCATTTTCAATGGTGACGAAACCAATGTTGCATTTTCACCAAGAAGTGGTAAATTACTGGGGCCGAAAAATGAGAAAAGTGCCTATGAAATAGCTTCAGGTCATGAAAAAGTATCTCTCTCTATTTTGTGCACCTTTTCTGCAGCAGGAGATTTTATACCACCACTCATTGTTTATCCATATAAAAGGATACCTGCAAACATTGCAGAGTTAATGCCATCTGGTTGGCCCATCGGCAAGTCAGACAGTGGTTGGATGGTGTCTACGAGTTCATAGTCAATTTTTTCTATCCCTGGTGTGTAGACAATTCGGTTCAATTTCCAATTTTGTTTTTTCTTGATCGCCACAGGTCACATTTGTCACTTGAATTAAGTGACTTATGTATCGAGCATCAAATTATTGTGTATGCGTTGCATCCAAATGCAACACATATACACCAGCCTTCTGATGTCTCGATATTCAAACCGTCAAAAACAACTTGGAAGAATGTTGTATTGGAGCACAATCAGCAGACACAAAAAAGTATTACCAAAGGTAGTTTCGCTGGGTTGTTCAAGAAAGCCGTTGATAAAATCAGTGTGTCATGTATCATAAATGGTTTCAAAGTTTGCGGCCTATATCCATATGATGAAAATGCTGTTAATTACAGCAAGTGTATCTCTACAAGGAGAAAACAGCTTGCTGTGATGAGTAATGTCAAAAGTACTCACACGCTATCACATGCAGACGATGTTTCGTCGAAGAAATTTTTAGAGAATAATCTAAAAGAAGAACAAATACAAGAGTTTGTGACACTATTGAACAGTGGCAAAAGGAGCTATGACCCTATCTTTATTTTGTGGGAGAGGTGCGTTCATGGAATACAGAACATTGAGACTGACATGGTTGAAGAATCAAGTATTGTAATTAGCGCTGAAGCTGATCTCACAGATTCTTCAAACTTACTTACTTTTGAAGTACCTGCAGAAACAAATAGTATTGTAGATTGTAATGATATAGATA